>PVKP010031209.1:0-27150 GCA_004027715.1 Plecturocebus donacophilus | reverse complement strand
TACCACAAACACTGACTTCACACAAGTGTATTCTCAGTTCTGGAGGTCATGAATCTGAAATGGGTTTTAAAGGCTGGTTGCCTCTGAGGGCAGAATGCCTCCTTGCCTTTTTCATCTTCTAGAGGACCACCTGCATTCTTTGGCTCCCATTCCCTTCATCAGTCACTACAACCTCGTTTCCATCATGAAATCTGCCCCCACTCACTCTGGTCTGCTTCCCTCTTCCAAGGACCCGTGTAATCATACTGGGCCAATGCAGACAATCCAGGATAATCTCCCATCTCAAAATTCTGAATTTGACGCATCTGCAAAGTCTCCTTTCCTATATTCATAGCTTCTAGGGATTAGGACATGGACATCTTTTAGACATCATTATTCAGCCTACCACACACTTAGCAGATTTAAAATTCTATGAAGTACACTCACCTACAGTATCTCATTTAAGTACTTACAAGGTGTTATCATTCCTATTTAATGAATGAGAAAGCAGCTCTAGAAAACTTAATTGCTTAGCAACAGTCATATAGTTGAACTCAAACCAGAGATCATATGGCCCTAGAGATCATGTAATAGAATCACACACCACTTCTCCTCCACCAGGCTGCCTATAAATCACTGGCCTTTGGCCTCTCATTTTCTTACAAAGCTTTTTTAATAGAATATATCTTTATATATATGAACCCTTTTTTTTTCCTTCTGAGAAGGAGTTTCACTCTGGTCGCCCAGGCTGGAGTGCAATGGTGTGTTTTCACCTCACTGCAACCTCCACCTCTCAGGTTCAAGCAATTCTCCTGCCTCAGCCTCCTGAGTAGCTGGGATTATAGGCACCTGCTACCATGTCTGGCTATTGTTTTTTGTATTTTTAGTAGAAACAGGGTTTCACCATGTTGGCCAGGTTGGTCTTGAACTCCTGACTTCAGGTCAGGATCTGTCCACCTCAGCCTCCCAAAGTGCTGGGATTACAGGAGTGAGCAACCACGCCCAGCCTAAAGACATATTCTTTACCACCATCTTATCTGCTCATCCACTTTTTTTTCCTGAGGAAGGCAAGCAAATGAAGGAGAATGTCTGCATATAGTAAAGATCTGATTTATAAGTCTACAAGGCAATATTGCATCTATAAGCAGAGAATTCCTGTTAGACAAATAAAGTACACTGACATTTTATCTGCCCAAAGGAACTGCACTTACTCATTCAAGTGTTAGATGGACAAACATGACACTAAACATAAAATTTGTTCTTAGTAACTTTTAAAAATGCACACCGTAGACTGTTTGGCTGGGGGGTAGGGCGGCAAAAAATAAAAATCAATAAATAAATACAGAAAAAAATGTACACAATAGTAGCAAAGCAAGAAGCTGTAACCATCATATTTCCTAATTCTTTTGATATACATTTAAGACTAATGTTAGCAAAGAAGATATGATGCACAGCAAAGCACATGGAAAGAAAGTTGCAGCATTTGTTCAAAATGATGTAAATTCATGGATCTTCTAGACCATGGCTCTCAAAGTTGATGGTGCATCCAAATCACCTGGAGGATTTGGTAAAACACAGATTGCTGGCCCTACCCCACAGTTTCCAGTTCAGCAGATCTGGAGCAGATCCAAGCATTCATAAATTTCTAAAAAGTTCCCAGGCAATACAGATGCTACTAGTCCAAAGACCATACCTTAAAAACCAGTTTCAGATAAAATTCACATTTTCACAGCAATTCAGAAAAACTATTGAATATATTATGAAAGCAGGTGTGGTGAATTTTTTTTTGAAATAGCAAAAACAAACCCCCAAACACACACACACACACATGGGGATAAAAAAGGCCAGCAGGGGAAAAAACCTCATAGTGACAGTTCCCCAAACAGAACAAACCTGAGCTACTCGAACTGAATTGCTCATGAACGTGCAAGTTACCAATCTGCCCTTTTCTGACTGCTCTTCAAGGATTAAATGTGAGAACACACACAGCAGCCTCCTGTGAGGTGGGCAGAGGAAACAAAGGCTCAGAAAAGCCAAGAGTTCACCACGAAGCACCAGGAAAAGTCTCCACATTCAGTGGGAGGTAAACATGGTCCACCCTTGAACAATTTTAGAATGCTGAAGAAATTAAGTTTTGGTGATATGTGCCAAATTATACTCTAGCAGTCCGATGTTAAGTAAATCTAGTACTGCCAACATACAATGGAGAAGCAAGTCGACAGCATAGGTTTTTTTTTTTTTTCTTTTTAAATCATGGTAGCTATGTGCTGTGTGACCACCTTTCTTTTGCAACAGCTACACCTAGAAATCACTAAAACAATAATTGACAGGCAAGAGCCTGAGGTGCTATCAAAGCCAAATACATGTTAAATTGTATATTTTGTACATTTTATTAAGGCAGGAAACCATTTTAATAATACTAAAAAGATTGGGTCTATCTAAAATTCAATCAGCATGAACGCCCCAAAGTCTAAGGAAGCATCTTTAAGTTACAGAACTTTGCAAAGATTATCAACAACCAGCAGCTAACTTCCTGTTATTCCCACTCCAAACAGGACATTTTGTTTTCTTATAATCAAAACCTGTTCAAGTGAGAGAAAAACAGTGCAGTAAGAATATTCTTATATTTATGACATTCAAGATCACTATTTGGACCTAAGAGCATGTCAGGATTTTCAGCACCTGTAAGTAACTGTTTCATGATGACCCTCCACAAGGGGCAGGGAAGGAAGAAGCGTGCAGGGCTTGCCTGACCCTACCTCTAGTGTGCAGGAAAGAGGAGAGGGAACTCAGTATCCCTCCAGCCACAGTTTCTTCTCTTCGTATGGACGGATCACTAGACCCCATAAAGTGCAAGAATGATGAGAGGAGGAGACTATCGGTGATTATAACTTATAAAGTACACCCTCTCAGCATAAGAGATATCATATTAGCACAATAAATGAACAGAAATAACGGTTTTCTGGCATTTTCCAACTACCCACTTAGAAACTGACAAATGTAAAACAAAACAATTTTTGAGCTGGGCATGGTGGCTCATATCTCTAATTCCAGAACTTTGGGAGGCCTGAGGTCGGGAGTTTGAGACCAGCCTGGCCAGCATGGTGAAATCCTGTCTCTACTAAAAATACAAAAATTAGCCGAGTGTGGTGGTGAGCGCCTGTAATCCCAGCCACTTGGGAGGTGAGGCAGGAGAATCGCTTGAACCCGGGAGGTGGAGGTTGCAGTGAGCCAAGATCATATCATTGTACTCCAGCCAGGGCAACAAAAGTGAAACCCCATCTCAAAAAAAAAAGAACAAATAATGGGAAGTTGTTAAGCCCAAATCTTATCACTGGCAACAAATATTATCAATTCTTTAATTTTAACAAAATCTGCCAAATATTCAAATCTGAATAACCATAGTTTGTCAGTTATTCTTACAAGTAAAAACGATATCCATGAAAAAAGATGCTAGGTCAGCATGTAACTCAAATAACCCTACAGGTACTTTTCCTTGTAACAACCACAGTACTTATGCAGAAGTGCCTTGTGTGTACTTCCCATTACATCACGCAAAGCATTAAAAAGATGTGCAAACTAGTGTCAAGATTTAATAAAAGGAGTATTTTTTACTACTTCATTAAGGGCATTCTTAAGTCAAACTGGCTTCAAAAAAAACAAACTATAGAGTGTGTGGTGGGTATGAGCACACTTTGGTGCCACTGCCTTGATTCATGCTTAGGTACCAGCAGTACCATCAATACAAATGTTAACACAGAGAAAAAGATAACTTCTCAGAAATACTATATACAGGTTTGACCTTCAGGATCCCATGAGAGATTTCCAGAGGAATAATGGCCACACTTTGTGAAGTGCTAATCTAGAGAAGCATTGACAGTTACCCAGTTGATCACTCTGTGGCCCTTCAAGATTGTTTACTCTTTTAATAGAAGTGTTGGCTACTCTGACACCCTCCCATGCGCTCATAAGGCAATATTCCCGGTTACACACTGACTCTTTTACTGTTGCTGTTTCATGTCTTATCATATCTGTTGCTTCACACTCATAGTGAACTGGACCCTACTCTACAATGCACAGCGTAATCAGCACAGCTCAGCGTCTGATCTGCAACAGCCAGTACAGTGTGGTTTAAGAGCACAGGCTCTAAAGTCAGTTTGCTTGGGTTCCAATCCTGGGTGTACCACTTACTAGCTATAAGGCCTTGTACAGACTATTTACCCTCATTTGCAAAATGAGTATAATAGTATCTATTGATGAAAGTTGTGAGGATTCAACAACCTATTCAGTGTTTGGCATGGGTCCTTACACACAGGAAGTTCTCACAACATGTTACCAATAGTCTAAATATTACTGTATTTATTAGTATATATTACTATAATACTGGGATAGTAGATGTATTCTAAGTTGTAGCAAAGAAATTTTATACAGCAGTCAAGACTAGGCTGCACCCCTCAGGAAGGAGCCTACGCTCTAACAGTAGTGTTTCTCAAGCTAGCCTGGAAGAATCACCTAAGGCAGGGGTCCCCAACCCCCAGGTCAGACTGGGATCGGTTAGTGGCCTATTAGGAACTGGGCCGCACTGAAGGAGAGAGGGGCTGACGAGTCAGCGAAGCTTCATCTGTATTTGCAGCCTCTTCCCATCGCTCGCATTAACGCCTGAGTTCCACCTCCTGTCACATCACCCAGCAGCATTAGATTCTCATAGGAGGGCAAACCCTATTGTGAACAGTACTTGCAAGGGATCTAGGTTGTGCACTCATGAGAATCTAATGCCTGATGATCTGTCACTGACTCCCATCACCCTCAGATGGGACCGAGTAGTTGCAGAAAAACAAGTTTGGCGCTCCCACTGATTCTACATTATGATGAGTTGTATAATTATTATATATTACAATGTAATAACAGAAATAAAATGCAACATAAAGTAATGCGCTTGAATCATCCTGAAAACATCCCCCCTCCTCCTTCCCATCTGTAGAAAAACTGTCTTCCACAAAACCAGTCCCTGATGCCAAAAAGGTTGGAGGCCTATCAACTAAGATACTTCCAAATCTAGATTACTGAGTTCCAACCTAGACTACACACCATAAACTTTAGGGAAAGAGCCTTAGAATCCATGTAACAACACATTAAGGAATTCCTATTATTATGCAAGGTTGGGACACAGACCTCTAGAGAGAACATTATATTTGAGGAATTTAGAACTATTAAAAGACTGATAGTCAATCATCAAAAGTCATTTTCTGAATTAATTGAAATAGTAAGGCATAATTTACCTTGAAAAGACACCTCCACACATGACAAAGTTTATCTTGAAAAAGACACATTCAAAAAAAGAATTTAAAATGGAGAAATAATGCATTTCTTCTATTCTAAGACACAGTGGACTGTAAAATAGCATACATTTCCCAAAACAGTTACATACCACTTTCCTCTTCAGACTCTGATCAAAGTTTGAACTGAAACTTTCTTCACATTCAAAGTCTAATGATTTTTCTGAACTTTTGGCCATTACCAGTTATGCAACAGTATCAGAGAAACATGTCACTTTTCAAAAGTCAAAATTCTGTTCTTTTTGACATCTTTGGGTCTGACAGCATAATTTCAAGGCAAATAAAAGAACATCTGAGAATCCTCTGAATTCTGTATTTAGTTAAACTTAGTTTCATCTTTCCTCAAATAGGTGTCCCTAGAAATTAAGCAGTTTCTCTTAGAAATAAGGATGCTTTAAAAAAAATTGGTGTTTGAGTGATATTCCATCCCAAGTCATGAATCAGTCACAGTTAACCCCCATTATCTCTCAAATGCTCTACAATGTATTCCTAAGATTTAGCAATTTCTATTGCTTTTAACTGTATTATTTATCTTGGTACAGGCTATTTCCTATATATAAAATAATCCTTGTAGCATAGTCTTTTTGAGAAAGATATCAAAAGTAATTGCTTATCTAAATTTAACTTAAAATGCAGCCATGTGTAATGCTGCCAGTGCAAATAACCTTAGTTAGGTGACAAATGGTTGAGAAGTCACCTCCAGACATGGCAAAGTTTATATATATATGCAGGCAATGACATCTGCAACAGCACTTGTAAATTTCTTTTGCCACTAAGGACTACAAAGGATCATCAAAAATATTTAAGTGTTGAGAAAAAGTTTATCTTAAGGGTTGAACAACTATGGTATCAGACAATTCATGTATTAAAAATAATTTTTTTTTTTTTGAGACAGTCTTGCTCTGTTCTCCAGGCTGAAGTGCAGAGGCACAATCACGGCTCACTGCAACCTCTTCCTCCCAGGTTCAAGTGATTCCTCTGCCTCAGCCTCCTGAGTGGCTGAGATTACAGGCATGTACCATCACGCCCAGCTGATTTTTGTATTTTTAGTAGAGAAGGGGTTTCACCATGTTGGCCAGCCTGGTCTCGAATGCCTCACCTCAAGTGATCCGCCCACCTTGGCCTCCGAAAGTGCTGGGATTACAGGTGTGAGCCACCGCTCCCAGCCCATGTATAAAAATTATAGTTTGCCCCAGGCAACACAGTGAGGCCTCATCTTTACAAAAATAAATTAGGCACGGTGGTGTGTACCTACAATCCTAGCCACTCAGGAGGATGAAATGGGAGGATCCCTTGAGCCTGGGAGGTCATGGGTGCAGTGGAGCCATGGTCATGCCACTGAAATCCAGCCTGGGTGACAGAGTGAGACCCTGTCACTACAAAAGAAAAAAAAATGTTAGGGAAAAAGTGGTATCTGATAAAGTGGAATACGGAGCAAATTCAGTAACTGAGGACAAGAAGATAGGCTATAAGGTACTTCTTTCCAAAGTGTAGTCTATGGACCACCAGTATTGCCCAATCACTTGTCAAGTGGTCAACAGATAGATGGCGTGGTAATTTCTAAGGAAAATCAATAAAATAATATTTTCATATATATCTGAAGTGTAAGATTAATAACTTCACAGAAATCCTGAAGTAATTTTAAAGGGTGGGTGTGCCATAGGGACTACTGTCCCAAGTTTACCACACCTAACATCTTCTGTTCATCATGAAGATTTTTAAGTCTCTTCATTATACTGAAATTATATTAATACTCTACATAACTTAAAAAATCATTACAGTGTCCTAACTATAACATGGAGAATAAAGGAAGTGAATTCATAATAAAACACTATTTAACATATTAAAACTCGAGCATCAATACACTAGGAAATATCACGATATAGTAAGATGTTTCCATCAATATGAAACATCACCATGAATGTGACAGCAACAAATGCAAACTGAATCAGGTGTGTCAAACGGTGACTACAACACACAACACCATGAGGAGTACTGCCATAGGTGACGCATTTTACCAAAATGGCCAACTCTTGGTAAAGCCTTAAGTGAAAGGACATTACTCGCTCCTTGATTTACACAGCAGCGCCATTCATAGAAAACGTAGTGTATTATGTAAAAAAGATCTGTTTATATGTCAAATAGATGTGAGTAATTAAAGGAGCTTCAAACACCACATGAGACAGAATAGTTATTCATTGTATAGCACTTTTTTGCACACTGCAAGACATCTACCAGACCTAAACCCTGTCCAATAAATGTCTGTAATAACCTCTGCTATGCCGCCAAACAAAAATGCTCTCACAAATTTCAAAAATGCACCCCAGAAAATGGTATTATCACAGCTGAAAACTACTGAGCTAAATGGGTATATATGAACTAGGCTTGGATATTCAAAAAATCCTTTGCTTGCTACTATTTACTTCTTATGTTAGCGTTTTTACTACTACACAGTATGACTTTGTAGCTGCAATTCACCATAATGGATCAACAGAAAAGTAGTTATGAAAATAGAAACTACTACATCTAAGCATACTACAAATATACGTGATTAAATATGCCTCAAGTACAAACAAGAATGGGAATATATATGTTCTGGAACAAAAGAATTCTGAATGTGATGATTTCAAACATGCAGCTGAGAATCCAAAACTAGGAATATCTGAAAACTGGATTTCACTGGACCAGAAACTATTCACCACCAGCATGTTGTCCAAAGTGAAAATGTATCAGTGACATAAAGCCATTGAAGCTTTCATTCTGTTTTCAACAAATTTAACCAAAACTGTTTAGCTTGCTGTAAAGGATGTAGACTGCAAAAGAAACATTCCATTTTAAATTATTATATTGTCAACAATGAAAAAAGAACATTCAGATTCAGAATAAAAGCAAAGTAATAAAGAAAAAAGATACAAAGATAAATGTAAACATAAAGCTGGAAAGAATAGAAAGCAGAGTCTTGAAGAAATGTTTGTACTGCCATGTTTACAACAGCATTATTCACAACAGCCAGAGGGTGGAAGCAATCCATGCCCACTCATGAAAGAACAGATAAGAAAAATGTGGCCTATTTATACATTCAAAAATTATTCAGCCTTTAAAAAACAGCTAATTCTGAAATTCTGATACATACTACAACAGGGATGAACCTTGAAGACATGCTAAGTGAAGTACGCCAGTCACAAAAGGACAAATGTAGGATTCCATTCATGTGACACACCTAGAGCAGTCAAGTTCATAGACGGTGGAATGGTGGCTGGGGGAGAGGAAAATGGGATTGCTGTTTAATAAGTATGCAGTTTCAGTTTAAGAAGATGAAAAAGTTCTGGAGGTAAACAGTGATAATGACTGCACAGCATTGTGAATGTACATAATATCACAGAACGGTACATTTAAAAATGATTAAAATGGTAAATTGTATGTTATATATACATTTTACCAAAGTTTTCAAAAAAGAGTAAAAAGTAAAAAAGCTGGCAAATTAGATAGTAGAACTGACATAAAATCTGCTGGCAAATGAAACTAGTAAATCACTGAAGGTAGAATCATTCCTTGGTATTCATGGGGGATTAACTCCAGGATCCCCCTCAGATAACAAAATCCACATATGCTCAAGTCCTTTATATAAAATGGCTGGTCACAGTGGCTCACACCTGTAATCCCAGCACTTTGGGAGGCTGAGGTGGGTAGACCACCTAAAGTCAGGAGTTTGAGACGAGCCTGGCCAACATGGTAAAACCCCATCTCTACTAAAAATACAGAAAGTAGCTGGGTGTGATGGCACACACCTGTAATCCCAGCTACTTGGGAGGCTAAGGCAGGAGAATCAGTTGAACTCAGGAGGTGGAGTTGCAGTGAACTGAGATCACACCACTGCACTCCAGCATGGGTGACAAGAGCGAAATTCTGTTGGGGCGGGGTGGGGGGGTATAGTATTTGCATATAACCTACACACATCCTTCTCTATAAATTGTCTCCACATTACTTGTAATACCTAATGCAATGCAAATGCCACATAAATACAGTTGAATAATCCTTATCTGAAATGCTTGAGACCAAAAGTGTTTTGAATTTGGGGTTTTTCAGATTTTGGGATATTTGCATTACATTTTTACTTGTTCAACACCCTTAACTGGAAAATTGGAAATGCTCAAATAAGTATGTCCTTTGAGCATCATGACACTCAAAATTTTTGGAATTTAGAGCATTTCAGATTTCTCGATTAGGGATACTCAACCTGTTGTTGTTAGCCTGTATTTTAAAGAATGTGAGTTGTTTTATCATTGTATTGTTATTATTTTCTTTTCCAAATATTCTGATCCAAGGTTAGTTGAATCCAGTGATGCGGGCCCCACAGATACAGAGGGCTGACTGTATTAACAGAATTTAAACAGGAGGACTCTCAAATCGGAACAGGAAGTTGTAACTGCTATGAGAACTGTCCTCTCACTATAAACAGCTAGAAAACCAGACAACATACATGAAATAACAGTTTTTAGACACTGGGCAAGAAGTAGCACAAGACTGTGATCCTCTGCCAGGGAAAGGAAACAAAAGGTAAACTTTATGATTAACCAAACCTACAGCCTGGTGACAACTCCCAGGCTTCACTTTAGGGAAAGAACACTGAAACAAAATACAAGGGTCTCAGTGAACCAAGGAGCCAATAGAGCTGGGGGAAGCTGAGACAGCTAGAATTTGCAGGACACAGTACTGGAGAAGCTGGAGCTGCGTACAGAGAGCTCTGGAGGTCTGGCAGAAGAGTTCCCTTTAGTCTCAGATTTACAAGTGCTTGAGAGAAAGTCTCCCCAAGGTCAGGGAACAATCTATAGGAAAGCAATAGGCCTAACACTTCCCAGAGCTCCCACACGGCTGGTCACACTGCCCATGAAAAAACCACGGGGTCCCTAGAAGGATCAACACCTTGCGGGGGGCGGGGAGTGGTGCTAAATTAGTCCAAAGATAAAGACTGCTATGACTAGCCACAAAAACCTTATAAGTAAGCTTCTCAAGGATCAAACTGATCCAAACATTACTTAACTGTGTGACCAAATACAATCCTAGTCTTTAGAGGAATATAGCAAATCCAGTGTCCAGCAATATAAAATATAAAATTCACAATGTCCAAGCATACAAGGAAGTGAAAAAGATGACCCATATCAGGATGAAAACTAATTGAAATAAATCTGTAAATCATAGAAATAATGAAATTAGAATACAAGGACGTTAAAACAAACAATATTTAGTTCATATGAATGTGATGTGGAAAGGAAATAGTTTTTGACCAAAATGGAAATTGTAAAGATTTTTAAAGTACAGTATCTCAAATTAAAAACACACTGGCTGAGTATAACAGCAGATGAGACCTTGCAGAAGGTAAGATGACTGAACTTAAAGATGCAGCAATAAAAAGTACTGACAGTGGGCCGGGCGCAGTGGCTCATGCCTGTAATCCCAGAGAAACAAAAATAAAGATGAAATCAAAAATCATGCAGCAAGAAGAAAACAGAAGATCTTTAAAGTATTGAGGGGAAAAAAAGTCAATGTAAACTTCTATACCCAGTGATATATAGTTTTCAAATACGGAGACAAAATACTTTAGACCAATAAAAGCTGAGATAATTATCAGCAGAACCCTACTATAACTAATGTTAAATAAGTTTCTTCACACAGAAGAAAAATACCAGACGGAAAGGTGGATCTACAAAAAGAAATGAAGAGTGAAAGAAATGGTAAATAAGTGAGTAAATGTAAAAGACATGTTTCGAACAAAAATAATGTGTTGTGTAACATAACATCGAAAGAATTAAAATACCTAATAACAGCAGAACGGCAGCAGTGTGGTAGACTGTATTTTCCAAAGACTGTGTCCTATCCCAGCCCACATGCCCTGCTTCTAATACGACATCAATATTCCCATGGATATAACATTGAAAGCAGAGCATGTGAATTGGGATATGAGAGGGAGGAAGGAAGGGAAAGAGAGAAAGAGAGAAAGAGAGAGAGAGAGAGAGAGAGTGAGTGTGAGTGTGTGTGTGTGCGTGTGCGTGTGTGTGTCTATGTTGGTGGGACAGGAGACGGTTATGTACATACTCTCTGAATTAAGGCAAACCTCTGTAACTGCCTCCACCTAAAAAATACAGCAGAAGGGCTGGGCGCGGTGGCTCACGCATGTAATCCTAGCACTTTGGGAAGCCGAGGTGGGTGGGTCACCTGAGGTCAGGAGTTCAAGACCAGCCTGGCCATCACGGTGAAACCTCATCTTAAAAAAAATAAAAAATACAGCAGAAGTGATACTAGTCAAGGCTGGGTTCACAAAAGCCAATATGCTTATATCTGGCTCTCTTCTCTTGGGACACTTGCCTTTAGAACTCAACTACCAGACTGTAAGAAAATTTAAGCCAGCCGGGTGCAGTGGCTCTCACCTGTAATCCCAGCACTTTGGGAGGCCGAGGCAGGAGGATCACGAGGTCAAGAGATCGAGACCATCCTGGCCAACATGGTGAACCCTGTCTCTACTAAAAATACAAAAATTAGCTGGGCGTGGTAGGGCACACCTATAGTCCCAGCTACTAAGGAGGTTGAGGCAGGTGTATTGCTTGAACCCAGGAGGCAGAGGTTGTAGTGAGCCAAGATTGTGCCATTCCACTCCAGCATGGCAACAGAGCAAGACTCCGTCTCAAAAAAAAAAAAAAAAAAAAAAAAATTAGGCCACATGAAAAGGTCATGTGCACAGATTCCAGCCAACAGACAAAGCTAAGGTCTCAACCAGCAACAACTGCTTGACATACAAGTGGGTAAACCTTCAGATAATCCCAGCCCCCAGTTTTGAGCTGCCTCAGCAGAGGACACAGACATCATGAAGCAGAGACAGACCATCTCTGCTGTGCCCTATCCAAATACCTAACCCACAGAATAAGTTGGCAATAGTGTTGTTTTAAGGCACTAATTTACTGGTGGGCTTTTATGCCATGAAAGTAACTAGAACAGGCCAGGCGCAGTGACTCACGCCTATAATCCTAGCACTTTGGGAGGCTGAGGCGAGTGAATTGCCTGAACTCAGGAGTTTGAGACCAGCGTGGGCAACATGGTGAAATCCCACCTCTACTAAAATCCAAAACATTAGCTGGGCATGGCAGCGTGTGCCTGTAACCCCAGCTACTTGGGAGGCTGAGACACGAGAACTGCTTGAACCTTGGAGGTGGAGATTGCAGTGATCCGAGATTACGCCACTGCACTCTAGCCTGGGTGACAGCGCAAGACTCCAACAACAACAACAAAAAAGTAACTAAAACAGAAAAAAAATAAAATAGAAAAAATTTTAAATTATCCTTAAGTTACAGGTGAAATGGTGTAACATTATTTCAACAGATGGTGATAATGATGTATACTGTACACCCATATCAACCACTAAAAATATAAAACAAGGATGTGAAGCTAGTAAATCAAGAACAGACCAGCCTGGTCAACATGGTGAAACCCTGTCTCTAATAAAAATGCAAAAAATTAACCAAGCGCGCTGGCAGTGCCTGTAATTCCAACTACTAGGGAGGCTGAGGCAGAACTGTTTAAACCTGGCAGGTGGAGGTTGCAGTGAGTCCAGACTGTGCCACCGCCCTCTTGCCTAAGTGGGCAAGAGTGAGATTCCATCTCAAAAAAAAAAAAGAATAGAGATAAAATGGAATCATGAAAATACTCAATGTTTTAAAGGCAGGAAAACATGGAAAAGGAAGGAAAAAAAGATAATAAAATTCCAAGGAAAAATTTTTTAACACAAGCATATCAATAATTACATCAAAGGTAAATTATAACATAACCTACTCTAAAAGGCAGACTGTCAAACTAGACAAAAAAGCAAGATCCAGCCACATGCTATGTATAAGAAACATAGATACAGGCCGGCCACGGTGGCTCACGAGTTCAAGACCAGACTGGCCAACGTGGTCAAACCCTGTCTCTACTAAAAAATACAAAAATTAGCTGGGCATGGTGGCTCGTGCCTGTAATCCCAGCTACTTGGGAGGCTGAGGTAGGAGAATTGCTTGAACCGGGACCCGGGAGGCGGAGGTTGCAGTGAACCGAGATAGCGCCACTGCACTCCAGCCTGGGTGACAGAGTGAGACTCCATCTAAAATAAATAAATAAAGAGACAGATTAAAAGGATGGAGAAAATACATATATCACATAGGTAAGCCAGAGTGGTGTAAGTATAAACAAAGTAGACTTTAGGATAAGGAATATCAGAAGGGATATTACAAAATGATAGAAGGGTCCATTCCTCAAAAGGACATAACAATCCCAAATATGTATTCCCCAATAGCTGAGCTTCAATACTCACAGAACTGAAAGGGAAAACAAAGCAATTCAAGTTGGAAAGGTCAACACATCTTTCTTAGTGATTGACAAAACAAAGAGATCCCCCCAAAATCACCAAGAACTACTGACCAACTTGGCTTAATAGATACTTATACAATATTTCACCCAGTAACAGTAGAATATATATTATCTTCAAGCGTACTTAAAACATTCACCAGAAGGCTGGGCGCGGTGGCTCACGCCTGTAATCCCAGCACTTTGGAGGCCAAGGCGGGCGGATCACCTGAGGTCGGGAGTTCAAGACCGGCCTGACCAATATAGTGAAACCCCGTCTTTAAAAAAAAATAAAAAAATAAAAAAAATAAAAAAAAAAAACATTCACCAATATGGACCATATTCTGGATCACCAAAAACACAAACCCCTATCCCTCAATTTAAAAAGACTGAAATAATAGAAAGCATATTCTCTACAGGAGAATTAAAGCAGAAATTAATAGGAGAAAAAAACACTTCTAAATAACTCATGGGTCAAAGGAAATAATAAGGAAAATTAGAAAATATTTTTATTTGAATGAAAATCAGACCAAAATTTATGGTATGCAGCTAAAGAAGTGCTTAGAGGGAAATGTGTAACTTTCAATACTTACACTGGAAAAGAAGGAAGTTTTCAAATTAACGATCTAAGCTTCTACCTTGAGAAACATACACAAAAAAGGAAACAAATTAAATGCAAAGAAAGGTCATAATAAATATGAATGCAGACATGAATAAAATAGAAAAACACTAGAGAAAAAGCAGGAAAACTAAAAGCAATTCTCTGAAAACAAACTCATCTAGCTAAATTGATCAGGAGAAAGGGAGAAGTACAAATTACTAATATCAGTAATGAAAGAAGGAACATCACAACAGATGTTACAAATATTTAAAAGGTGGCAAAAAATTACAAACTTACACAACAAACTAAGACTACCTAGATGAAATGGAAAGAGACAAATTACCAATTTCTTTCTTCCATCCTTTCTTTTTTTTTTTTTTAAAGATGGCGGGGAGGGGGTCTCACCATGTTGGTCAGGCTGATCTTGAACTCCTGACCTCAGGTGATCCGCCCGCCTTGGCCTCCAAAGTGCTTGGATTACAGGTGTGAGCCACCGCGCCCCAAATTACCAATTTCAACATAAACTAAGATACATACTATAAACCCTAAATCAATATATAGCCTAACTAGGCCAAAATCTGGTAACAAAATTGAAATGGTAGCTTAAAATCCTCCCATAAAGAAAATTCTAAGCCCAGATTACTTCACTGGTGATCCACCAACCATTTAAAGAAAGAAATAACAATTCTACACAATCTTCCAGAAGAGGAGAGAAAACACTTCCCAACTCATTCTGTAAGGCCAGCATTACTCTGATACCAAAACCAAAGACATAAAAAAATCACAGACCAATGTATCTCATGAATAGAGATGTGAAAATCTGTGACAAAATGTTAGCAAACCAAATCCTGCCATATAGAAAAAGCATAACACGTTAAGACTTCAGGAATGCCAGGCTGGTTTAACATTTGAAAATCAATCCATATAATTCATGGTATCAATATTTAAAACCATATGATTTTCAGCAGAACTTTGAGTCAAAAACAGAAAAAACAAACAACAACAACAAAACCATACGATTATTTCAATAGATGCTGAAAAAGCATTTGACAAAATCCAACACCCATTCATCATAAAATCTCATGGCAAACTAAAAATAAAAGGAAATGTCTTTATCTTCATAAAGGCATCTAGAAAAAAACCAGATCACATACAGTGATGGAAGGCTCAATCTTTCCCACCTAAGATCAACTGGGCTGAGATATCCACTCTTCTCACTGATAGCATCATACTGGAGGACCTCATCAGGCAATGAGAAAAGCAAAAGAAACAGAAGGCAAGAGATTAAAAAGGAATAAGTAAAATTGTCTTTATTTGCAGATTATATCATATATGTACAAAATCGTAAGTAACCCACACAAAAAGTTACTAGAAGTCATAAGTGAGTTTACCAAGATTGTAGGATACAAGATTAGGTCTTTAAAAATCAATTACATTTCTGGCTGGGCGCAGTGGCTCACACCTATAATCCCAGCACTTTGGGAGGCCCAGGCAGGCAGATCCCCTGAAGTCAGGAGTTTGAGACTGGCCTGGCCAAAATGGTGAAACCTTGTCTCTACTAAAAATACAAAAAAATTGTCTGGGCATAGTGGCATATGCCTGTAGTCCCAGCTACTCAGGAGGCTGAGGCAGGAGAATCGCTTGAACCCAGGAGGCGGAGGTTGCAATGAGCCAAGATTGTGCCATTGCACTTCAGCCTGGGTGAAAAGAAGGAAACTCTGTCTTAAAAAAAATAATAAAAAATTTTTTTAAATGAATTACATTTCTATGTATTCCCAATGAAAAACTAAAAGTTGAAATAAAAATAATTATCCAAAAATATGAAATATAAAGATACATATTTAACAAAATATGTGGAAGAACCGTGCACAGGCATATCTCAGAGATACTGTGGTTTCAGTTCCGAACCACCACAACAAAGCAAATATCACAATAAAGTAAATCACACAAATTTTTTTATTTCCCAGTACATATAAAAGTTATATTTATACTATACTGTAGTCTATTAAGTGTGAAATAGTGTGTCTAAAAAAATGTATATACCTTAAACTATTTTATTGCTAAAAGATGCTAACAATCTCTGAGCCTTCAGCAACTTGTAATCTTTTTGCTAGTGAGGGTCCTGACTCATCATGGACTGCTGCTAACTGATTAGGGTGGTGACTGCTGAAAGATGGGCAGGCTGTGGCAATTTATTAAAAGGAGGCAACAATGAAGTTTGCCACATCGACTGACTCTTCCTTTCATGAAAGATTTCTCTGTAGCACACGATGTCATTTGACATTTTTCCCACAGCAGAACTTCTTTCGAAACTGAAGTCAAGGCCAGGCACCGTGGCTCACATCTGTAATCCCAGCACTTTGGGAGGCCAAGGTGGGTGGATCACCTGAGGTCAGGAGTTCAAGACCAGCCTAACATGGTGAAACCCTGCCTCTACTAAGAATACAAAATCAGCCGGGCATGGTGGCACATGCCTATAATCCCAGCTATCCAGGAGGCTGAGGCAGGAAAATTACTTGAACCAGGGAGGTGGAGGCTGTAATTAGCCGAGATTGTGCCACTGTACTCCAGCCTGGGGAATGAGCAAAACTCTGCCTCAAAAACAAAAACAAAAACAATCCTCTCAGACCTTGCTGCTTTATCAACAAAGTTTATGTAATATCCTAAATACTTTTTTTGCAATTTCAACAACATGCATAGCATCTTCACCAGTAGATTCCATCTCAAGAAACCACCTTCTTTGCGTGTCATCTGAAGCAACTTCTCATCTGTTCAAGTTTTATCATCAGAGTGCAGCAATTCACAGTCACATCTTCAGACTCTACTTGTAAGCCTATTTCTCGTGCTATTTCCCCGTATCTGTGGTTACTTCTTCTACTCAAGTCTTAAAACCCTCAAAGTCATCCATGAAGACTGGAATCAACTTCCTCCAAACTCCTGTGAATGTTGATATTTTGACCTCTTCCCATGAATCATAGATAATCTTAGTGGCATCTAGAATGGTGAATCCTTTCCAGATTTTTTTATTTACTTTGTCCAGATCTATCAGAGGAACCACTATCTATGGTAGCTGTAGGTTTACAAAATGTATTTCTTAAATAATAAGACTTGAAAGTCAAAATGACTTACCGATCCATGGATTGCAGAATGGATGTTGTATCAGCAGACATGAAAACAACAATCTCCTTGTACATCTCCATCAGAGGTCTTGAGTGACCAGGTGCATTGTCGATGAGCAGTATATTTTGAAAGGAATCTTTTTTGTCTGAGCAGTAGGTCTCAACAGTGGACTTTAAAATATTCAGTAAACAAGTTTCTGTGTGCCTCTTTGGCAGCTGGTCACATGGTAAGGGTGGGAATGAGGGGAGCCTCTCTAGCCTACAGCCTGTGTCTATAGTCAGGCCCTCAGCATCTAGCTGCCCTGGACTGAGCTTAGGTATGGTGCTGCAGGAACCAGCTCCACAGCCCTGATAACAGGCTGTCCCTGCAGCTCCCCGGCCTAGTGTGAAGGTCTCATCTGATCTGAGAATGGCTACCTCTATATGAACCAGTGGTTGAAACTGGTGTCAGTGCCTATGGGACACTGTACAAGGCCCGTGATCCCTACAGTGGCCGCTTTGTGGCCCTCAAGAATGTGAAAGTTCTCAACGGAAGAGGGGCTGGAGGAGGCCTTCCCATCAGCACAGTTTGTGAGATGGCCTTACTGAGACAGCTGGAGGCTTTTGAGCATCTCAATGTTGTCTGGCTGATGGATGTTTGTGCCACCTCCAGAACTAACCAGGAGATCAAGGTAACTCGGGTGTCTGAGTAAGACCTATCGGACAAGGCAGCCCTGCCAGGCTTGCCAGCGGAGCCCATCAAGGATTTGATGTGCCGGTTTCTAAGAGGCCTAGATTTCCTTCATGCTAACTGTATCATTTACCGAGATCAGAAGCCAGAGAACATTCCGGTGACAAGTGGTGGAACAGTCAAGCTGGCTGAGTTTGGCCTGGCCAGAATCTATAGCTTCCAGACAGCACGTATATGGTTGTTACGCTCTGGTACCAAGCTCCTAAAGTTCTTCTGCAATTGACATATGCAACACCCATGGATATGCAGGGTGTTGGCTTTATCTTTGCAGAGATGTTTCATCGAAAGCCTCTCTTCTGTGGAAACTCTGAAGCCAACCGTTTGGGCAAAATCTTTGACCTCATTGGGCTGCCTCCAGAGGATGTCTGGCCCCGAAATGCATCTCTACTCTGTGAAGCCTTTCCCCTCAGAGGGCCCCACCTCATGCAATCGGTGGTGCCTGAGACAGAGGAGTCAGGAGCACAATCGCTGCTGGAAATGCTGACTTTTAACCCACACAAGCAAATCTCTTCCGAGCTCTGCAGCTCTCTTATCTACATAAGGATGAAGGTAATCTGGAGGAGCAATGGAGTGGCTGCCATGGAAGCAAGAAAAGCTGCCATTTCCCTGCTTCTGGACATTGAGAAGGTGATCTCTGCCTTCATCTCTAAGGCTGTGAAGACTCCTCCCTCCATCTTTCTACAGAGAATATTTTGCTGCTTTAATGACATTCCCTTCCTTTTGAGGCTTCTCCTTCTCCTGCCCCACTACTTCTCTACACTAAGGGGTATGTTCCTTCTTGTCCCCATCCCTTTATGTTGAGGTCCTTTTTAAGTCTACCTTTACACTGGGGTCCTTTTTTTTTTTTTTTTTTAAGACAGGGTTTCACCATGTTGACCAAGCTGGTCTCAAACTCCTGACCTCAAGTGATCTGCCTGCCTTTGCCTCCCAAAGTGCTGGGATTACAGGTGTGAGCCACCGTGCCCGATCCGGGTCCTTTTTTTTTTTTTTTGAGATGGACTCTTGCTCTTTTGCCCAGGCTGGAGTGCAGTGATGCGATCTCAGCTCACTGCATCCTCTGCCTCCTGGGTTCAAGTGACTCTCCTGCCTCAGCCTCTCGAGTAGCTGGGACTACAGATGCACACTACCACGCATGGCTAATTTTTGTATTTTCAGTAGAGATGGGGTTTCATCACATTGGCCAGGATGGTCTCAATCTCCTGACCTCGTGATCCAACCGCCTCAGCCTCCCAAAGTGCTGGGATTACAGGCGTGAGCCATGCTGTTTACACAGATGTACTATCATCCAGGCTTTGTTGTTCCATTTATGGAGCACAGGCAGAGTAGATTTTCCAAAATTCTTAAGGGTCCTAGAAGGTTCAGAATGGTAAATGAGCACTGGCTTCAACTTAAAAGTCACCAGTTACATTAACCCCTAATAACAGTGAGCCTGTCCTTTGAAACTAAAGCCAGACATTGACTTCTCTCTAGCTCTGAAAGTCCTAGATGGTATTGTCTTGCAATATAAGGCTATTTCATCTACCTTGGAAATCTGTTTTTTAGTGGAGCCACCTTTATCAATGATCTTAGCTAGATCTTCCGGATAATCTGCTGCAGCTTTTCCCTCACCCTGTAATTATATGAAGAGGGTCTCTTTCCTTAAACCTCCTGAATCAACTTCTGCTAGCTCCACAGTGTTCTGCAGCAGCTTCCTCATCTGTCAGCCTTCACAGAACTAAAGAGAGTTAGGGCCTTCCCCCGGATTAGGTTTTGGCTTAAGGAAATGTTGTGGCTGGTTTGGTCTTCTCTACAGATCACTAAAACTTTCTCCATATCAGCAATAAGGCTGTCTGGCTTTCTCATCAACTGTAACTGCTACCACAGTAGCACTTTCAATTTCCTTCAAGAACTTTTCCTTTTTATTCACAACTTGGATAACTGGTGAAAGAGTCCTAATTTTTGGCCTATCTCAGCTTTTGAAATACCTTCCACACTAAGCTTAATGATTTCTAGTTTTTATTTTAAAGTGAGAGGCATGACTTTCTTTTGCTTGAACACTCAGAGGCCATGGCAGGGCTATTAATTGGTCTAATTTCAATACTGTTGTGTCTAGGGGAACAGGGAGGCCTGAGGAGCAGGAGAGAGGTGAAGGAATGGCTGAGCTGGTCCATGAAGCAGTCAAAACATATACAGCATACACTGTCTTACGTGGCCGTGGAGCGACTAGAACTCTCATACACTGCTGGTGGGAATATAAAATGCTACAGTCTTTGAAAAACAGTTTGATAGTTTCTTTAAAAATCAGACGTATGCTTACCATATGACCCAGCAATCCCACTCCTAGGTAGTCACCCAAGAGAAATAAGATGACGTGTGAAGACTTGTACTTGAACGTTCACAGCAATTTTATTTGTAATAGCCCAGAAGAGAAACGATGCTCACCAACTGGTGAATGGTAAACAAAATTTGATGTCTACACAGAGGACTAGTACTCAGCAATAAAAAGACTAAACTTCTGATACAGCCAACAACATGGGTGATAATTTCAAACTCACGCTAAGTGAAAGAAGCCAAATTCAAAAGATTACATGCTGTGTGACGGCACTTACGTGAAATTCTATAAAGGCAAAACGATAACGACAAAAGGCAAATCAGTGGTTGCCAATGGCCTAGGGGCACAAGGAAATTATTTGTAGTAATGGAAAGACATGCTATACATCTTGATTGTGGTAGCAGTTTCACAATAGCATGTATTCACCAAAAACTGATTGAATTGTATACTTAAAATGGGTGGATTTTACTGTAGGCAAAGCACTAATTAAAAATTTTTTAAGGACTGGGCACAGTGGCTCACGACTATACTTCCAGCACTTTGGGAGGCAAGGCAGGTGGATCACCTGAGTTCGGGAGTTGGAGACCAGCCTGACCCAACATGGAGAAACCCTGCTTCTACCAAAAATACAAAAATTAGCCGGGTGTGGTGGCACACGCCTGTAATCCCAGCTACTTGGGAGGCTGAGGCAGGAGAATCGCTTGAACCTGGGAGGCAGAGGTTGTGGTGTGCCAAGATTGCACCATTGCACTCCAGCCTGGGCAACAAGAGTAAAACTCCATCTAAAAACAAAAACAAAAACAAAAACTTGTTTAGGCCAAGGGCGGTGGCTCATGCCTGTAATCCCAGCACTTTGGGAGACCAAGGCAAGTGGATCACCTGAGGTCAGGAGTTCAAGACCAGCCTGACCAATATCGTGAAACCCTCGTCTCTACTAAAAATACAAAAATTAGCTGGGCATGGTGGCAGGTACCTGTAATCCCAGCTACTTGAGGCAGGAGAACTGCTTGGACCTGGGAGGCGGAGACTGCAGTGAGCCAAGATGGTGCCACTGCACTCCAGCCTGGACAACAGAGCAAGACTCTGTCTCAAAAAAAAAAAAAAAAAAAAAAAAAAAAAAAAAAAAAAAAAAAAAAAAAAAAAAAAAAAAAAAAAAAAAAAAAATTTTTTTTGATAATTAAACAGGAAAATAAAAACCTCAAAGTGAGAAATGAGAAAGGAATCGTAAAGGCCAAATTAAAATGTATTTCTACATACCAGTAATAACCAGCTAGGGAAAAAATGAAGAACTATCTTCATTAAACAAAAAGTATAAAATATTTGATAATTAATGTAGTATTAAAAAAAATACCTTGGTAAGTTGTAAAGAAGGAATATAGCAGAACATCATGAAAATTTTGCCCCATTTAAATAACAGCTGTAACGTACTTCCAAGAAAATCATTAACAAAGTACTTATGGAACTTGGGAACTTGGAAAAATAAGTGGGCAAAAATATCAAAGAACATTCTGTAAAAACATAAAGATAGGATTACCCTACTGAATACTAAAAGCAATGCCTAATCAAGCGATTGGGTCTCAATTCAGCTGATAAATGACTTTCTCTTACAAGCTAAATGCAAATGGCTGCTGATTCATTCATTTGCTGACCATCTCTGACACGAGTTTCTGTTCAATATTTAAATAATACACTCATAAAAGAGACAATCCATTTCCTAAATCACAGCTTATGTTTATCAGTGGTATAGCTAAAATGAACAATTCATGACCGAGATAAAATCCTTAACTCAAAGCCCATATGTAAGAAGTATTGCTGGTCAAAAATTATTTTTTCTTAATATCTCTACATGAATGCCTTAAATCCTTCTGTTGTGTTATTTTGCCATATCATATACACTGAGATAAAGCTACAGTCTTGCATTCCTTGTAGGGTTAAGATAATAAAACTAAACTAAACTAAAATAAAGCTACAGCTTAATACCTGTCATGTGGACAAGGGAAGCCGTAGTCACATGCCATTTTCCATGGAAAAACACGTTACTTTTGAGTTATATCACAGTAGACTTTGAAGCATAAACCGACATTCCTCATCTCCCCCTCCCCAAAAGCAACACACCTGGTCTGTGTTAGAGAATTCTACAGATTGATTCTCTTCTTCACCAAGTTAGGATTTAACTTACTGTCTTTTGATTTGACACAAGAAAATAGAACGCAACTTTGAGTTGCACTTCCCAAAATAGTGTAAAATGAGAACTGTTCCAGGTATTAAGATGTCGAGCAAACTCTTCTCTTGAGCAAGTGAGCATTTTAATATTTCAAGCAAAATTAAACAGGGTTTTTTACTGCCCAACTTCTCAGAGCTCATAATATGCTAATTCAGACCAAATTTCCAAGAGAGGGATTTAATATGCAGCCCTTTTCAAGCTTACTTGATTAAAGGTTCTCATTATCACAGAGAACCATGAATTGTAGAGTCAAAAATACCTGTGTTCAAATGCTACATGTGCCACTCATTAACTATAAAATCTTGGATAAGTAACCAGTTTTTCAACTGTAAAATAGGGAAAACAATACCTACACTTCAGGCAACTGATTTAAAGATTAAGTTATATATACACATACATAGTCAATTGTGGTTTTTAAAAAATTATATATACATAGAATTTAACAATGTGCCTGACAAATTTTCAATAAAACTGCAATTTGTCTTAAAAGCAGAAATTGGTGATACTTGAACTTCCCATACTCTCCACCTCTCTTCTCTCTTCCCTGCTTTTGACTTTTCTCTCACTTTTCATTCCTAGACTTAACAATCCTACTTGATTTTCTTTTCATTTTAACTGTTAGTGAAGGTAGCCGTATTCAAAAGCTTTCCTACATATGGACTCACAACACTCAACAGGATACAGGAGGACAAGACGAAAAGAAAACACTGGGGTGGAGACACGTTAATGAGTGAAAAAACCCAGATAATGAATCTCAGTATATATGGTGCATACGACTATCCTATTAGAAATGAATTACACAAAAGAATGAAGTTGGACCCTTACTATTATACAAAAATGGTCTCGAAAATGGATCAAAGACATACAAGTAAGAGCTGAGATGAAAAACTCTTAGAAGAATAAAGAGGTAGGCTTCATGACATTGGATGTGGCAGATTTAATGGATGTGACACCAGAGCACACATGACAGAAGACAGAAAAAATGACCTTCATCGAAAGCAAAAACTTGTGCAGCAAAGGCCACAATTAACAAAATCGAAAGATGACCCATATAATGGGAAAAATTATTTGCAAATTGGTCAAGCACAGTGGCTCATGCCTGTAATCCCAGCAGTCTGTGAGGCGAAGGTGGGCGGATCACCAGGTCAGGAGATCGAGACTATCCTGACTAACATGGTGAAACCCCATCTCTACTAAAAATACAAAAAATTAGCCTGGCATGGTGGTATGTGCCTGTAGTCCCAGCTACTTGGGAGGCTGAGGCAGGAGAATCCCTTGAACCCGAGAGGCAAAGATTGTAGTGAGGCGAGATCCTGTACTCCAGCCTACGCAACAGAGGGAAACTCCATTTCAAAAATTAAAAGAGAAAAAAGAAATCATTACTGCTAAGGGACTGACATTCAGAATATACCAAGAACTACAGCTCAACAACAATCAACCTAGCTAAAAAACAGACAAAGGACTTGAATAGACACTTCTCCAAAGATACAAATGGTCAATAAGCCTGTGAACAGATGCTCAGCATCACTAACCACTAGGGAAATACAAATCAAAACCACAATGAGATACCACTTCATACCCATTAGGATGCCTAATGAAAAACACACACACACCAAATTCAACTAGTGTTGGCGAGGATGTAGAAAAACTGAAACTCTTATGCATTGCTGGTGAGAATGTTAAATGTTGCAGTCACTATGGAAGATGGTATGGTGAATGCTCAAAAAATTAAATTCAACCGGGTGCGGTAGCTCACACCTGTAATCCCAGGACTTTGGGAGGCCGAGGCAGGTGGATCACCTGAGGTCAGGAGTTCAAGACTAGCCTGACCAACAGGGTAAAACCCTGTTTCTACTAAAAATACAAAACTTACCCAGGCGTGGTGGCGTGCGCCTGTAATCCCAGCTACTTGGGAGGCTGAGGCAGGAGAATCGCTTGAACCCAGGAGGCAAAGGTTGCAAGACTGCACAACTGCACTACAGCCTGGGCAAAAGAGCAAGACTGTCAAGACAGAAAAGACAGAAAGAAAGACAGATGGAAGGAAGAGAAGATAGGAGAGAGGAAGGGAGGGAAAGAGGGAAAGAGGGAAGGAGGGAAGGAAGGAAGGAAGGAAGGAAGGAAGGAAGGAAGGAAGGAAGGAAGGAAGGAAGGAAGGAAGGAAAAATTAGTTAAATAATGTACAAGTACTATATAATTGAGCAATCCCACTTCTAGGTATCTATCCAAAAGAACTGAAAGCAGGGTCTTGAACAGATATTTGTACACCAATATTCATAGTATTACTCGTAGTAACTAAAAGGTGGAAGCAACTACTGCCCATCAACAAACAGATACACAAAATGTGGTTTTATCCATACAGTCAAGTATTATCTAGCCTTCAAAAGGAAGGAAATTCTGACATACACTAAAACACAGATGAACCTTGGGGGCATCGCTCTAAGTGGGAAAGCCAATAACAAAACAAAATACTGGTAGAGTTCATTTACATGAGGTACCTAGTGTAGTCAAATTCACAGAGACAGAAAGGAGAACAAAGGTTGCCAGGGTTTGTGGGGAGAGAGGGGAATGAGGAGTTAAGAGTTTAATGGGTGCAGTTGTTCCCATTAAACTTATCTATGGTTTCACCTTCCATGCAGTCAACTGTGGTCTGATTAAATGGAAATTTCCAGAAAAAAGTAATTCTTAAGTTTTAAATTGTGAGCCATTCTGAGCAGTATGATGAAGTCTCATGCCGTCCAGCTCCCTCCTGCCCGGGAAGTGACTCATCGCTTTGTCCAGCATCTCTATGTTGTATACATACATTACCCCTACCCACCAGTTAGACATTTAGTAATCATCTTGGTTATCATATTGAATAAACAATATATGCAGGATTCAGTACTATCTGCAGTTTCAAGGTATCCACTGGGAGTCTTGGAATGTGGCTAAGAAGGGACTACTGTACAGTTTCAATCTGGGAAGATTAAAAAGTCCTGGAAATGGATGGTGGTGATGGTTAGATAAGTATGTGCATGTACTTAATGCCACTGAATTCAGTGACACTTAAAATGGTCAATTTTATGCCATGTATATTTTACTGCAATGTAATAGGGTGACTGCATAGGACTTTGTATATACATGTGCTTTCATGCACACATTTCTAGGAGAAAAGAAAACATTTTTTTGCTTTTGTTTTTTGAGATGGAGTCTTGTTCTGTTGCCCAGGCTGAAGTGCAATGGTGTGAGCTCGACTTATGGCAACCTCCGCCTCCCAGGTCCTTGTGATTCTCCTGCCTCAGTCTCCAGAGCAGCTGGAATTACAGGGGTGAGCCACCACGCCCAGCTAATTTTTTTCTTTTTTTCTTTTTTCTTTTTTTTTTGATAGAGATGGGGTTTCACCATATTGGCCAGGCTGGTCTCAAACTCCAGACCTCGTGATCTGCCTGCCTCGGCCTCCCACAGTGCTGAGATTACAGGTGTGAGCCATTACGCCTGGCCAAGAAAACTGGTTATAAGCTTTCTTGGAGAGGGAGATTGGAACATCAGGAATGAAAGTGATTTATAATAAAGCTAGAGGGATTGAATAATAGTGGTCTCCTATGTATCCACAAAAGCTGGTTATATATTAAATGGTACCAAAAGACATTCAAGATATATTAAATTAAAAAAGCATATAACAAAACACTATTTACCATTTTAACATTACTTTCATATACACACACACACAAACAACCTCCAGCTGGCCACAGTGGCTTATGCCTGTAAACCCAATGCTGCGGGAGGCCAAGGCGAAGGACTGCTTGAGGCCAGGAGTTCAAGGTTACAGTGAGCTATGATAGCACCACTGCACTCCAGCCTGGGCAACAGAGCTAGATCCTGGCTTTTTAAAACCAATCACAGAGGTAATGATAGAGATCCCTGAGGAAAAAGGGACTATTTTATCATCCTGGGACAAGTGGATTCCTAAGTAATCCATATACAGATATATAAAACTTAATTCTAGATGGATTAAAAACTTATATGTGAAAGGCAAAGCTTGAACCCTAACCCTAACCTATTTAGAGGAAAACACAGGAGACTATCTTTAAGATTTCAGGCTAGAGAAGAATTTCTTAGCACACAAAAAGCACTCACCATAAAAGAGAATGGTAGATTCTACTCTCAGATATATAAATCCGCGGAAAACTTTGAATCGTGAACACCAGGAAAATATACAAGAAAGTTCACAAGGCTGGGCGTGGTGGCTCATGCCTGTAATCCCAGCACTTTGGAAGGCCGAGGTGGGCGGATCACAAGGTCAAGAGATTAAGACCATCCTGGCCAACATGGTGAAACCTTGTCTCTACTAAAAATACAAAAATTAGCTGGTGGTGGTGTGCGTCTGTAGTCCCAGCTACTTGGGAGGCTGAGGCAGGAGAATTACTCGAACCCAGGAGGTCAAGGTTGCAGTGAGCCAAGATCGTGCCACTGTATTCCAGCCTGGCGACAGAGGGAGATACTC
>PVKP010031208.1:0-27191 GCA_004027715.1 Plecturocebus donacophilus | reverse complement strand
TTTGGGTAGGGGGGTGAGATTTGGGTTGGAGGGTGAGATTTGGGTGGGGGCACAGCCAAACCATATCATCCATCGTATGACGCAAGCACTGTGCACAAAGCAGCCAGAGTGGCCCAGAAGACATCAGAGAGAAGCTGGCTGACGGGGAGTCAGCTGAGCTGTAGCACCTGCTGGGGACTTGGGATCCCAGCAGGGGTGGATCCCGTGGCTGGCTCCAGGACAGCATCAGGACCAGCACCACTGGGGTGAGGGCTCTGGCAGCCTGCGGCATGGTCCTTGGGACTTGGCCCCGAAGACCAAGGCAAGGAGTGCCTCCTCCACACCCCTTTTATTCCTTTACCAAAGGGAAAGTCACTGCACCCCTGTTTCCAAATGAGAGAATGCTGGAGATTTATTTTCTGCAGAAGGGTGTAAAGTGAACAGGAAATATTATTTCAGAGAACTCGCACGAGGTGATTATTTATGAAGGTATTACCTACCATCTGGTTTCCCACGCTGGTTCATGGGGGTAACGATTTTTGTAATTACCTGTGTTTAGAAATACATTCACGCAAAGAAGTAAATGTGCCTCCTATGAGAATAGCAACCATCCTGCCTCTTCCCTCGTCAGCGGGCTTGGCTTTGGCCAGAGCCTGAGATTATTTTTGGTTTCTCAGGAGCAACGTGGGACAGAGAAGGCTCAGGGCTGGGGTTCAGTGGCCAGAGGGATTCAAAGCCAGTTTCTATGCTGGGCTCCTAAAGTGTCCTCAGCACCGTACTTTGTGGGTACTGACCAGGGCCACCATGGGAGAGACCAGTGGCAGACCCCACCAGGGTGCACAGAATTCTCTCTACTCTGCACCTGCAGTCCAGTGGCCCCATGGCCCCGCCCGGGAGCCGGTTCTCATCATGGCTACCAGGGAGCTCTAGGTTCAAGGGCAGCCTTCGGTCCCTGCCTGGTCCCCCACCATCCTCTCCCTGCCCGCTCTGACCTCCTCCCCATGTCCAGGGTGGTCTGGTCTGGAACCTCAGCTGACTGTCATCTATAGTGAAAGACCCTATGTGAATGGGTCTGAAATGTAAGCAGGAAAGGATGCAGATATGAGACAAATGAAACAAAAGTAGGTTGTCTTTGAAGATCTGTTCTTTATTCTGTGATGTGGCCTTTCTACTTCTGCTGTTGAAATGTTCTTTATAAATTGATGGAGACTTCTGATTTAAAAATGGTCATTTCCAGCCCTCCCCTGAAAACCCATATTGGTTTTCCAAATTTGCAGTGTGTGTGCATGGATTGTGGGAGGAAGCCTTGGGCTCATGACAGGGCCATGCCTGGGCCTACAGGCCCACCGTGAACTCCCCAACTTCAGAGCCACAGCAACCCACACACCCAGGGCCATGAACAGACATGGGGTTGAGGCGGGACCCTGGAGCCAATTCTAAGCTGGGGGGTCCATGGTGGGTTTCATGTGAGATGCTGATGTGCTTAGTAGAATCCAAGACAGGCCAGGACTGAGGACTTCACAGGGAGCCAGAGGGCTTGGTGACTTTGAAGTCGAGCTGACCTCTTGGGTGGAGTCAGCGAAGGCTGAAAGGAGGGACACGGGACGGTAGAGGAGGGCCGGGTGGGAGGAGCTGGTGCTTGTGGCACAGCAGTTGTTGGGTGAAAACTGAATGAGGCCAGGGCTTCGGGTTTCTGCAGATGCCCACCCTGAGGCACCGCCTGCCCATGGGCAGGCCCTGTGGCCCAGCCGTGGGGAGCCCGTGTGGCTGGGCAGGTCCCTTGGCTTCCCTGCGTCTCCACACCATCATCCCATTCCTCCATGAAGTGGGGCTCGTGGCAGTGGCAGCAGCAGCCACATGGGGGGCCTCCCTGCTCATGTCTGAGTGCCTGGCCCATGGCACACACATGCATACGCACACATGTGTGCATGCCTACCTGTGGGCGCAGGGGTGCACGTGTGCAAAGGGACCGCCACTTTGTCTGGAGCTAATTCTCTCAAATCTAAAGGAAGATCAGGATCTTCAAAGCCGAGGCGGCAGGAGCAGGGTGAGCCTTAGGCGGTCGGGCCACTGGGCACGGGGCCCACCCCTCTCTTCTTTCTCTTCCTGGTCCCCTCCCATGCATATTTAGCTGCTCCAAATAAATATACTATATGCTACAGATGCATCATCTGGATAATTAAACACATATTTCAGGTTTGAGCCTCTGACCCAGTTTGGTATTCTTCCATGTTTCCCACAATAGGGGAAGCCATCTCCTCAGAATGTCAGGAAACGCCTTCCTGTTCTTAGTTGAAATCTGTATTTTCTAAGAGCAATTTGTGCATGAACCAGCCATCAGTGTGTGCCTTTGGTGTAAGTTTCTCAGCTTGTCCTTTGGCCATGATGCCTAGTTATGAACTGATAACACGTGTTTTCTCCTGTCCTGGGCTCCAGCTTTTGACCTGGCCAAGGCTGGCCATCTCCTTCAGGGTTCCACGGTGACATCAGCACTGGTCAGCTGCAGGGCGCCCACTGGGCTGGACACAGCAGCATTAGGGCTGCAGGCAGGCAATGCCCAGCACAGGGTGGATGCAGGGATATGGCACCTGCCTCTGGCTTGCAACCCTGGCTGCAAAACGCCAGGGCTTAGCAAGACCAGCGGAGGCTGAGAAGCGGCTGGCTGGGAGTCAAGCTGCCTTCCTTTGTGGAGGGAGACTGTATTGCAGGATTACATGCAGTCAGACTCACAATGGGGGCATCTATGGAGCACCTGCTGTGTGCCAAGCATTTTGTAAAGCATGTTAAGCACTTCTACCCCAGTGTACCTCAGGGCAGTCATGTGGAGCAGAGGCTGTTTTTGCTCAGCTTTAGAGAAGAGCCCGGTTGAGTGGCCCGCATGCTGCCACAGGGTGGGGAGCACTTCATTTCATTCCAGGGTTCTCTGCCCCAAGAGCCTAGGCTCTGGCGGCGTCAGTGTGCGTGGGTGTCATATTTATAAATACATAAGCACTTCTCAGCTCAATCCACGCTGCAGCTTCTCCTCCACAGCACGCTGAACGAGCACCCCTGCTCGTTCTCTGGGGTCACAGAGGAAAGGCTTTGACTCTCAGCCAGGGTTTCATGGCTGCTGATTCTGAGGAAAGTCCAGCGAATAAAGAGCACATCCCGTGACTCATGAAAAAAGCCAATGGTACCCCACATCCACAAATCCGTGTGTCTGCAAGAGGGGCGCTTTCCTTCTGCCGCCCCTTCCCATTTCGACTTCACTTTCAAAGTCACAGCACAATCATGGCGACACCAGGGTTGGCTTGACCAGGGAACTCAGGCCAGGAGGATCCACCCACTCTCCCATTCGTCTGCTTGTCCTCCCAGTCCATTTGCACCTCTGTCCACACTCCAATCACCCATTGATAAAGGATTGGTCCGACAAACCCTTTCTGAGACTCTATCGTGAGACAATCATTTCTGGTTCTGAAGGTCCGGGATGTTCCAGCCTCAGTCCCTCCCCATGAGGGACTCACTGTTTCCTGCAGAAATTGGACAAACACACAAATAACCCCAATATAATGAGATAAGAACACAGATGGCTTAGAGTTAGGTTTAGGGTTAGGCATAATTAAGGAAGCAGATGGGAAAATTCAAGTTAAAATTCAGTAAAATTTTAATTAAAAGATTATGTATTTTTACCCTGAGATCTTTTAAAGATGAGCTCAGATTTCAGGTCCCTGCCTCCCTCTCCTTGTCCCCAACAGCTCTGAATTCAGTCTTCTCTGAGCCGCGTGGACGTCCTCTGTGTTGGGATCTGTGGTCCGGCTGCTCACACCCCGCTCACACCCTGGAGAGCGTGACCCTGTCACTCTGTCCCTTGCCACTGGCCCCAGCTGTATGGATACCCACACACTTTGCCCTAAGAGGGTGGGAAAACCGAAGGCAGGGCACGGAGGAGAAAGGAGAGCAGCTGGAAAGACACGCGTGACTTGGGCTTGCCCTGACACGGTAGAAGGGAGAGGTGGCCTCTGGCCCCCGGCTGGTCCTGTGCCTGTGTCTAGGTGCTGGGCTGCACCCCTCCCGAATGTGCTGAGGCGTCTCTTCTCCACCGCTGTTTCTGGTGATCTGCCTCAAGCCAGAGCCTGCAGCTCTCTTTGCCTGGAGGGGCTGAGCAGGGGCTGTATACCTAGGTCCCTGAAATGCCTGGAGGGGCTGAGCAGGGGCTGTATACCTAGGTCCCTGAAATGCCTGGAGGGGCTGAGCAGGGGCTGTATACCTAGGTCCCTGAGATCTGTGGCCTTGGGGTTATCTCTGCTGATCTGAGATACACCAAACTGATAAGAACAGAAGATGGGTTAGGGAGAGACCCTGTGCTGCCCTGCCCCAGGCAGGGCTTCTCCATGCCCAGCTTCCTGGGGGTGTTCGTCACGCTGCCCCTTTCACGTTTATTTGCCATGGCTGCGGCTCCTGCTCCAGCAGGGAATGAATCTGTCTGCAGAATATTCACTTCCTCTGTGTCTGTCCCTGTATTTGGGCAAACTGTGCTCTTCAGAGCTCTCCTTTCTGAGTCTTCTCTGACCCTTCATCAGCTAGACTCCAGTGAGCTGGCCCTACCATCCTACTGGTCCATCTGTCCTCAAAACACCTAGGATCCTAGAAAAACATGCAAAAGGACACACTGTCATCCACTGATGGATTACTTGGTCAATTGATTCATCCATCCATCCACCCATCAATCCATCCATGCCTCCATCCACCCGTCAATGCATTCATCCATCCACTCACCCATCCATCCATCCATCCATCCATCCACCCACCCATCAATGCATTCATCCATCCACTCATCCATCCATCCATCCACCCATCAATCCATCCATCCATCCACTCATCCATCCATCCATCCACCCATCAATGCATTCATCCATCCACTCACCCATCCATCCACCCAACAATCCATTCATCCATCCACTCATCCATCCATCCATCCATCCACCCATCAATCCATTCATCCATCCATTCATCCATCCACCCATCAATCCATTCATCCATCCACCCATCCATTCATCAATCCATCCATCCACCCATCAATCCACTCATCCACCCATCAATCCACTCATCCATCCATCCATCCACCCACCCACCCACCCACCCATCTATCCATTCATCCATCAGCTCATCCATCCACCCACTCACCCACTCATCCATCTCTCTATCCATTCACTAAAACTTCCTTCAGCAAAGAATGGATTTATTTTCTCAAAAAAGTAGTAGGATGGTCAACCATAAAATATCTCTCCACTTTCTTAAACAAGATGTGGGATATTTAAAGATTGAGGACAACATGTGAAACAGTATCTGCTTTTATTGGGCATCTATCGTGGGTCTCCATTATACTGAAACTTGATCTTTTTTTCCATAAATCGCCCACAATTTTCTTGCAAAATTAATGGCTTAAGATTTTTTTGAGATGATAATATTGAGTTAGGGAGGTGCTGTAAGTCTTGCTCAAGGGGTGGCCCAGCTAATGAGTGGTGTGGTTGAGATGGAAACTGGGTTGGCTTTCCAGGGCTCCACTGTCCTCTGGAGAAGAAACCTGTCAGAGCCCACCTTGGAAAAGGTATCTGAAAAGGGTTGACCCATGCCATAAAGGTGGCCCTTGCTCTCATCTTTCCGTTTCTCAGTGCTAGCCATTACGTAGTGATCTTGATGGGTGGGTGGAGGTGGGGTGTGGGCTGAGAATGCCCCTAACCCTCAGTCTACTTCCTGGTGGGCACACAGGCTTCCAGGAAGCCCCTTAGGTGAGGTTTGTGAGATCCTCTCTTGGAGGAGACATGTCTCCACCAAGTACAGGAGGAATCCTGGTCGGAGTGAGTCTTCTTATGATGTGTTAGTTATCTAGGTGTGTAGATAAGTACTGTGTTACACTGCTGTGTAACAGCAGAACTTCTGTGTAACAGAGTTCCACATGCTCAGTAGCTTGAAGCAGCACACATTTGCGATGGTTTCTGACAGGCACAGCTTAGCTGCGTCCTCTGCCCTGGAGTCTCACAAAGCTTCCATCAAGGTATTGGCCCAGGCTGGGAATCTTGTCTTAAAGCTCACCCAGGGAAGAACCCACTTCCACATTTCCATGGTTATTGGCAGAATTCAGTTCCTTGTCAATTGTTGGACAGGAGGCCTGTGTTCCTTGCTGGCATTTGTGATGTCAGCTTTGTGACAGTGAAATTTAACATAAGTTACAGGTAGTTACGATGGTAGATATTAAATACTACAGCAAGATTTACCATCTGAAGAACTTCCTGAAAGTGGGTGGCTGAGGAAGGGTTGGAACCTTTATAGAACAAGAGGTGAGCCTGATGATGGGGAGGGGGTTTGGTAGGGAAGTTTTAGGGCTGGTGCTGGGAGTCTGGAGCCCTTTCCTGGTCCCTTACCACCAGCTAAGTGAGTGGGGGGCTTGAGCAGGCATGTGGCCCTTCAACAGGGGGAACCTAAGGCTGACTGAAAGCCATGCTGGAGGGAGGGGCAGATCTGGTGCTGGGTGTGCGGTGGCTGCATGGATGGCATTGGTGGGTGGAGTGTGCCTGGGGCCTGTGGACCACGTGTGTGTGAGAGTGGTGGCACAGTGAACCCTAGGGCCTTCTGAGAAGCCACTTGGTGGGCAAACATCCCCAACAGCAAGAAGCTGGAGGTACTATGGGAATGCGAGGGTCTGGGGACAGAGAGCCTTGCGAAATAGAGATGCTGAAGAACCAGCCTCCAGCACCTGCCTGCCCCAGACACCGGCTGTATCTGTCTTTTGGCTGCGGTAAGAAATGAACACAACCTAGGTGGCTTGAAAGAACAAGAATATGCTTTCAGCACACAGGCTTCCACAGCTCTGGAGGCCACAAGTCCAAAACCAAGGTGCCAGCAGGGCTGTGCTCCCTCCAGAGCTCAGGAGCCTTCCTGCCTCTTCCTGCTCCCTGTGGCTGTAGGTGCTCCACGGCTTGGGGGGGCATCCGCCCATCTCTGCCTCTGTTTCCCAGGGCCCCCCGCTTCCTCCCTGTGTCTCCTTCTCCTCTGTCTCCTATGGAGACACCTGTCCTTGTTTTAAGGCTCTCTTGGGTCAGCCTGGCTGGTTTCACATTGGTGGCCCTCATTATATCTGTAAACACCTTTCCCCCCAATTAAGATCACACTCATAGGGTCTGGGGATGACGACTGGACATTTCATTTTGGGGGCTGCAATTCATCTCATGTCACCACCTTGCAGGGGAGTCATTGGGAGACTTTCCTGCCACTCCTTGGCTTCCCCTTCTCCAACCTAGAGGGCCAGAAACCCAAGACTGTGCATGGGGGCGGAGGAAGTGAGATGCGGCTGGAGAGAGCAGCCCAGCCCAGCCCCAGCGGCCCTGGTGAGGCCATCTGGATTTTACGGGGCGCCTCAGTATTGAATACCTGAATATTCATTTTATTTCACTACACTTCTAAACATCCCTCCTACCTGAAATAATTTTCTTGGCTAAACTCACTTGTTTATTTTTATTTTTTGGACAAAATTCAGAATTATTTTGTTAAGTTTTCTCCAAAATGTGACTGGAATTTGTATTGAAACAGCATCAAACATCTACATTAATTCCGGGGGAATAGATATGTTCTCCACACTGAGCCTTTCTTTGCAGGAACAAAGAATAAATCTCTGTTTATGCAAATGTTCTTTCACTGCCTCGGTAAGTCCACAAGTAGTAATAGGCTCTGCACACTTCCTGTTAGGTTTGTTCCTAAATGTTTGATGCTTTTCATTAATAGAATTAGTTTTAATTGTTCTAAGTAATAATTGCTTATATATAGGAACACTCATGGTTTCTGTTTTTAGTTTCTTGGTGTGTTCATGCTCCTATTAAGGAATACCTGGGGCTGGGTAATTCATGAAGAAAAGAGTTTTAATTGGCTCACAGTTCTGCAGGAAGCATAGCGGCTTCAGCTCAGCTCCTGGGGAGGCCTCATGAAACTTACAATCATAGTGGAAGGCAAACAGAGAGTGAGGTGTCTCGTGTGGCCAGAGTGGGAGCAAGAAAGAGAGGGAGGAGCCACGACCCACTTTCAAACAACCAGATCCCACAGCAGCTCACCCACTCACTATCACGAGAACAGCATTGAGGGGATGGTGCAAACCCATCTGTGAGAACTCTGCCCCCACCTCCCCCACCAGGCCCCACCTCCAACACTGGGGACTGTAATTCCACGTGAGATTTGATGGGGACACAGATCCAAACAGTATCAGTATCACGTTCATTGGTTTTGAGACATTCTCAACATACCGCTTGGGTTTTTCAGGCTGACAGCAATATCACCTGGTTCTTCTAGATGTGATCCTGACTTGTTTCTGGCAGAGCCTGTGTTGTAATGGGGGAGGGTAATACTCCTTAATAAATAATTATTGTTAGCATTTGCATGCTCTGTAGCCGTTTACAGTGGGTGTTTAGAGGGAAATCCACAGGCAGATGGGTTTGATAACTTCCTGTTGGTCCTTTTATTGGATGACTTCTCCATTCTCAGCTTTTAAACTTGGATTGCCCTTTGGGTAGAATTGCTTATGCCTCTAAACAGTCTTCCAGGGAAGGGTTCCCGGTTCGTATACCTAACATCGCGCTGTCTGGGAACGCCCTCCCATGCCCAGGAAGGCTGTGCTGAAGAGCGTTTCCACCATGGACTTTTCCTCCCCATTCTCGGCAGCGAGGGCACCCTTGGCTTTTGGAGACTTTCTGTTTTGGAAATTCAGCCATCCTGTGTTCACCTTCACCTCGTCCTTCTTCACCTCCATTGGTTTCTTTTTGTTGATTACTTCTGCCCTTGCGCCTTCTCTTTAAAAACCTCTGTTCCCCCTGGACTTTCTCATCCTGAGGAAATCTAGTGTGTTGTGGCATTTGTCCTGGGGACGCCAGCCGTCTGCCTTTCTGTTCATTACCTGTCCTCCCGTCTCTGTGAGTGACGCCAGGGTTTCTTATCGCTCTCATTTGGAACCAAGTTACTCTTTCAGAGATGGTGACAACTCCACCTCTTTCCCCTTTTTTGGTACAGACATACCTGAACCTTTCTAGCAGGAGTTGCATGAATCGAGTGACATCCGTTTTCCATGTGGTATAGGCTTCCCCAGCTTAAAAAGTATTTCCTTTGGGCTGTGGGAAGGGGAGCTAACCACCATGCTTACCATGCCAATTATGCGAAAGCCACCAAGGAGAAGGTCTGGGCGGTTTTTGCTTTTCTAATAGATGATCTTTTAGAACATGTTTACGTTTCTAGAAATGTTGTGCAGAAGTACAGAGAGTCCCTGTACCATTCCACCCCCACCCACCGCCCCTCACACAATTTCCCGTATTGTTCTCCTGCATTCATGTGGTGCATTTGTCATAATTGATGAAGCCATGTGGACACCTTATCATTAACTAAAGTCCGTGGTCTACTTCAGGGTTCACGCTTTATGTGGTATAGATTGATGGCTTTTGGCAAATGTGCAATGTTGTGTACCCACCATGACAACATTGTATGGACATGTTCCTCCATCCGAATGCCCTGGGCTCCACCTACTCCTCCTTTTTGCCTTGCCCTGAACCCAGGGTAACTCCTGATCTTTTTATTGTTTCTATAGTTTGTTTTTAAGATGGGAGGGAATGGATTGCATATACAGGATAAGGGGAGATAGCCAAAACAGAAGAGAAGCTGGAGATTTCAGGAGGGAGAGCGTGCCTGTGGGACAAGATTCCTGGGAAGGCAGGAGAAGGTGGGCATGAGGCAGTGCGGTGCTGGCTTCGTCCTGGAGACGGGCAGGCTCAGGGAAGCACGGAGAGTGGGAGGTGCCCGCTGGTCCTGTTATTTCACTCGAATGCCACGGTCAGCTTTGGGCAGTGTAGTGCTGGTGAACATGTCTCAGAGGGGAAGGAGAAGCAGCCGGAAGGGGACAGAGGATCAGTATGTAGATTCCCGGCTGAGCAGCAAGGAGCACTGGCTAAGGCTGGAAACTGGTTTGTATGCAGGAGGCACTAAAACTCAGGGCTGGGCTGGGGAGGCAGAACGAGAAGCGGAAGTTCACAGGGGCCGGCGGTGGACGGGAACACGAAGACTGCGCAGGGTTGCAGAGAGTGAGAAAGGGTCTGCCTGGAGCACGGCTCTGCTTCCAAGGTGTCCAGTGCCACCTCTTGTTTCATGAGTCCTGACCACACCTGGACAGCACACAAGAGTCAGGTGGTGCCTTTGCTTTGCAGAAAGTGAGATTGGTCTCCATTTCCCTTCGTCTGGGGAGCTGGGCTGGAGATCTTTTCTTGAGACAGAGTTTCTCTCTTGTTGCCCAGGCTGGAGTGCAATGGTGCAATCTGGGCTCACTGCAACCTCTGCCTCCCGGGTTCAAGTGATTCTCCTGCCTCAGCCTCCTGAGTAGCTGGGATTACAGGCATGCGCCACCACGCCCGGCTAATTTTGTAGTTTTAGTAGAGATGGACTTTCTCCATGTTGGTCATGCTGGTCTCGAACTCCTGACCTCAAGTGATCTGCCTGCCTTGGCCTCCCAAAACCCTGGGATTACAGGTGTGAGCCACCACATCTGGCTGGGCTGGAGATCTTAAGAAACTAGAACAAATATGAACAACTCTTCTTCAAACACTTTCGCCCTTGAAATACATGCCCAGAACAAACATTTCTTTGCAAAACATCTCTTTTCAAATAATTCTTTGAATTCTTTTTGTCTTGGGGGGTGTGATTAACATTTTGTGTTTTCATGAAAGCCATATTCCATCAGAGTTATTCTGTAGCACTCTTTCAGAGCCAGGGCTATTTTTTAAAAAGCATTTGGCACTCTGAAGTGTTACATGTGGCTTAGTGAAAACAGCAATATGCAGAGATTCAAAAGATGTCACTCCGTGTTAGGGACAAAACGTGATCAGCTTTAATTATTCTCCAACACAAACATTGACTTCAGCGGTGGGGCTGTGGGAAGCAGGGGCCATCTTTGGAGGAGAGTCGTTCTTTGTACCCGGCCTTCAGGACTTGAACTCTCAGTGACTTCTGAACTGCTCAACAACAGAAAGAGAGAGGGAAATAAAACCCTCTCCTGGGCACATGCTTCAGTGAGAACAGCTGCTCAGAGCAAGTCAATGGCTTAGGCAGGCACCCTTAACTGCAGCCTTGCATCTGACGGAATAGACCAACGGCAGGGACATGTCTCCTTCCTCCACAGACAGGAGGCTTGGCGGCCATACTGGCCCTCTCTCCGGCTTCCTTGAGGAAGCCCTCACACATCCGTGGCCTTGTTGAATTCTTGCAACGGTCCTTGCAGAGAATTAGTATGACCACCACCCTAAAGATGAGTAAACAGAGGTTCCCAGAGATTAAGTGGAGGAGGCAGGAGCTGAACTGTGGTTGTTCTCTCATCAGAGACCATGTATGTGAGACACGCTGGGCTCCTGCAGCAACCATAAAGAAACCATGATCATGCTCAGTGCCTGGTCCAGGGAGCAGCTAGAACAATGGAAATCATTTCAATTATGGGTTAAGATTGCTCACAGATGTATCAGTGGGCCAGGCAGCCAGCTCATAATGTTCTTGTTAAAAAACTGTGTGAGGAATAAGTTTCTCTCCCCCTAGGAAAAGGCTCATGGTTCTTTGACCACAGTAAAAAAATTTACCAGAATCATTTAAATCCATTCCAGTTGATTGACAGCTTTCTGCCAATCAGAATTCTGATTGTGTGCTTTCAAAATCCAGCCAACCAGTGACAGCCCCACCCTTCTGAAAGCCAGCCAATCAAGGGCAGCCCTGCCCTTCTGAAAGCCAGCCAATCAGTGACAGCCCTGCCCTTCTAAAAATTAGCCAGTGTCAGCCCTGCTCTTCAAAAAGCCAGCCAATCAGTTATGGTCCCACTCTTCTGAAAGCCAGCCAATCAGTGACTGCCCTACCCCTCTGAAAGCTACCCAATCAGTTACAGTCCCACTCTTCTGAAAACAAGCCAATCAATGACAGCCCTGCCCCTCTGAAAGTCAGCCAATCAGTGACAGCCCTGCCCTTTTGAAAGCCACCCAATCAAAATAGCCTACTTTGGTACCTGGGCTGCCACCATTGAAGGTGGACCAGGTGTACCCACTCTAAGACTGGCTCTTCTCTGCGGTGGAGGCTGCCAGTCTCTCTGGCTTAGCAAACTGCCATTGGGGTGTTTATTTCTGACTCTGAGGGGGCTTCTGCCTGGGCACATCTGTTCCATGCTGAGGACTCTCCAAGAAGCCCCCTCCTGGGACGTGAAGCAGGGGCTTGGCGGTACCAGGTGTCCCTGCTTATGTTGGGACTGACCTCAGCGTGGGACCTCTGAGCCGTGGCCAGAAGGGGGAGAGTCCACAGGGCCAGAAGGGGGAGAGTCCACGGAGAGGAGAGCTCCTGTCTCTGGGGGACGCCTGTCGTGGGCTCCCCTTCGTGAATGTTGAAGGAGCCCAGTGCGTCCGGGCCCGCTGCGGCCTCCTGATGGCTGAGGGCAGAGCTCTTCCCCCGCCCGCATGGTCTCTCCCAGGCAGCGGTGAAAGCACCCAGTGGAAGGCGGCGGGTCTCTGTCTGAACACCCTGCTTTATGAGGACACCCATCAGGTCAGGTCTGCTAACTTCAAGTCTGGCCAAAGGACAAAGCCCAGGTGGTCAGGAATACCCCACAAGAGCCAATACCAATCCAAACTCCCTGACTGCACACCTGTTCTGCTGTGATAGTTTGCAAAGAGTCTCCCCTCATCCTCAGTTTCCACACAATCACTTTCTGCACCTCCAAAGGGCCAGTGCCCCTGAGCAGGTGGTCCAGTGACCAGGCGAGCACAGCGGCTGCGGGGAGAAGTGGGGGGCCCGAGCCTTCACTGCCATTGTCCTGTAGCTCCTGTGAAGCATTTCTGATGGGAACTGAGACTCGAGTCTTGCTGGGAATGAGGTCTTGGAGGCAGTTGACCCCTGCTGTGGCATCCCAACAGAATTCCCACAGAGGTGCTGCACCCTTAAGCTCTTGGATGTCCCCTGGACTGGCCTCTACACGGAAGACCTTGACATGGTCCGCCATATTCCCTTGCTCTTATCTTGACCACAGGCCCATGACATCCTTGTGCCATTGACCTGGAGCCCTTCCCCGTCCTCAGCTGCCTCCTCCCAGTCCTGTTCCAGGGGCTACCATCACCTGCCCTCCTACACCCCAAATCTGCGGTGAGTGTCCAACCAGGCAGTGAACTCCGAGTCTTCTGCAGCCAGCGCTAACTACACAACCGCCCAGTATCGGGCTGGAGCACCAGTGCCCTCTGTGAGACCTGTGAGGCTGGCAAGCACACACCTGTGCTCTGTGAAATGGAGGAGGAAAGTGAGGCCCTGAGAGGATCCAGGAGCCTCCAATGACTGAGCGAGAAGGTGTCAGAGCCCAGGCCAGGTCCAGCTCCTTGGACTTGGCCACATTCAATTTTCCTAGATCGTAGTTCCACATGTGACATGAATGTAAACAATTGGAGGACTTCCAGGAGCTGAACTTGGGGAGCTGGCCCTGCTCAGGGCTCCGCTGAGCTGTGGTCCACAGAGGCAGGGCAGCGGGTCACTTGACTCCTGATGAGTGGGCCACACAAATGAAAATTTAAAGGGCAGCCTACATGATTTCACTAAATGGTGATGATCAGTGCATTGAAGGCGACGTTTAGCTCTGCATGTGTTTGTGGAATATCTGTGATTCGTGCAGCCCATACTGGGTTCCATGGACCATCTGGGCAAGGCTGCAAAGGGAGGTGGAGCCAGGTTTGAGGAAGATGAAAGCGAAGTGGGACTGACGCCTTGCTCATGTTCATGCTGGAAGATGCTGTGCCTGTCACAAAGGGAAACCTGAGCTACACGGAGGGGGATGTCGTGGGGGCTCTGAGGGTGGGACCCCTGCGGCTGGGCCCAGGAGACCTTTAGGGAAAGTCAGGAAAGCAGAGGCAGGTCCTGCCCACCACACAGCAGTGGAGTGGGCACGATGGCTTTGAGCCACCTGGTCTGTCCTGTTTGTGTGGGAGCGCGTGAGGACATAAACAGCCCCAATTTTGTGGGAATGACGCAGGTGGAGGTCAACCCAGGGCCGTCCTCTTGCATCTCCAGCTGGGCGACTGCTCACTGGCATGCACGGGCGTGGCTCCAGCCTCTGACATCCCCTGGATGCGGCTGAGGTGTCCCAGTTCCTGGGTTTACGTGGAAGGATCTTGAGCCTCTAGTTGTGTAGAGGACTTGGAGCTTAGAAGACGGGTGACTGGTGTGGTGCTCTGTTCGTCTTTGTTTCCACAGCTCCGATGTAATCCTTTGGAATTTGGTGGAAGTCAGCACAAATCCAATGGGGACGAGTGGTGGTTTGGCCTAGGGCCACCCGGCTCCACCTGCGCTGCACTTGGGGCGATTCTACAGCAAAGCGTCCAGGAGAAAGCCTGGCTTTTTGTTGTTCTGGTGACCCTGACTGAGCTTCCTTCGTTGGGTGAAGGTGAGGGCATCTCAGCTTTCCCATCGGTGGCCCAAGGATGCTGGGGTTGGGACAGGCAGGTTCTGTGCCAGCTGTGAAATGCTCCTTCTCCACATCTGTGGCCACATGACACTCTGGGACAGCAGGAGCAGCTCGGAGCACGCTGCAGGTTTGAAGCCAAGATCTGGATGAAGAAGCGTGGCTTGACCCTCATTTCATGGAACGCATGAGCCAGGTGAGGCCAGATCTCTCCAAGTGTTTGGGGTAGGTGGCAGAGGGTAAGATGAGAGGAAGGACCAGGGTGCCGTGCTGGTCTCCAGGGTCCTGTGGGCTGGTGACCTCCTGCTTCTCTTCTTTTGGGTTTCAGTCTTTGATCGGCCCACAGTGGATTTCTGACTGCCAGCCCCCAGTAATGAGTTCTGACTACAGCCACGTGGAGCTGTGGGAGAAGAACCCAGGCTGAACACTAGCCAGCACACTGGCCTTTTCAGCTTGATCTTAATTGGTCAGAAAATGCTCCCCTTCTCACCCTAAGCATTTCATGAGATGCTGAAAACTTGATGCCCTAATGTAGTGGATTGCAATTATTCTAAATTAGGCGGAAAAGCACATTTCAGAGAGTTTTTCCCCATCTGTCTAACTTGAGAGATCTGCTGTTTATAATGAGTCATTTCTTCAGCACAGACTCCTGGACCAAGAGGAATTTTCTGATTTCATCCTGCTTTTCCATTGTGTCGAAGCCTGAAGCCTCCTGCTCCTCGCCTAGGCCCAGAGCTTTGGCTCTGAGGACGGAGTCACTGTCCTCAAAGCCACAGGCTCATGAGCAAGACCCACCAGGTACCTGCCACGTCTCCACGGAACTCTGCCCAAGAAAGCCGTCTGGGGCTCTGGTTCTATGTGACGCCTGAGGGCAGGTGAAGTCTGAGATGGGGCAGTCAGGGCCACAGAGGGGAGGAGGAGATGGCTGACGCCGAGGCAGATGCAGGAGACACTGGCACCTCTGCTCCCAGTTCCCACCCTCGAGCCACACACCAGCTTTTACTAATGACCACAGAGCCATGCTTCATACACTGCTTACAAGTGACAGACCTCGTCGCACCCAAAGGGAAACTCGGCAAGATCCCTGCTGTCCTCTCTTCATTCTGGGGAGGCTTGAACTGAGCCACCTGCCCCGGTCACTCTGCTGGATGTGGGGGGCACGAGGCCTGGACTAAGGGACCCCCAGACTCCATTGTCTCCACTGTCAGTGGGGACTACTTTCAGCCTGTGGCTCAGGAGGTGGTTTGAGGTTAACTCTGAGCATGGACCTGGAGTGGGGGAGGCGCAGAGGGCCCAGCTCAGTGGATGTTTGCTGATAGTGTCTGAAATTCTCTGTAAGGTCCACTCAGATTTTTCTTGAAGTCACGTTCGAACACTGTTAAGGTGGAATTCACATAACAAAGAGTGAACCGTTTTGCAGTGTCTATTTCAGCAGGATTTAGTACACTCCCGTGTTGTGCAACCATCATCTCCATTAAGCTCAGAAACACTTTGGTCAGCCCCCGAGAAAACCCCATGCCCATTAATCTGACTGGAAGCCACTTAACTTCCCTCTTGAACCTTCAGACACAGGAAATGAAGAAATTCCCCAGTGGTGGCCAAGGGTGAGGGTGGGTCCTGGGGGGCTCCCAGGAGGCTTCCAAGTCTGGAGCCTCTTCCCAGCTTGGAGAGGTGCCTGGGAGGCTCACAGCACCAGTGACCACCTGGTTTTATGCGGAGAGAGCGCACGGGATGGTGCTGCATGGGTGACTTGGACTGGGCGTAGGCTCTCCCTTCCTCTCTTCTGCTGGTGGCTGTGTGACCTTGAGCGAGTTACTCAACTTCATTAAGAAGGAACTTCTAATAATACTTCCCTGCAGAGCTGAGGTGGGGCCCGTGCACCTCGGGGGAGAAGGACCTACAGGCTCTCAGGACCTCACCCTCTCCACCCTCCTTGAATGGCTCTGACTCTGGTTTGGAGGCGGACAAAGAAGGCAGATAAAGTGGGAGTTCTGGGTTGGATTCTCTCTCTGGTTGGTGCCCTCCGGTGAGCTCAGGACAAGAGACGGAGTGGGAGCAGTGTTCTCCTGGACGTGGGACTGAGGCTGCTCTTCCAGCATGGGGGGCGAGAGAGGAGTGTTTTAACAGGGGAAGGGGCGAGGAAGGGAGGGGTAGCAGGGACAGCTGGAGAGAGAGAGGGCCTCAGGCCGTGGGGATGCCAGACCCAGTCAGCGTGGCTGCTGCAGCCTTCTGGGTCCAGGGTGGACTGGCCTGTGTCCCTGCTTGTCCCTGTGTCGTGCAAACCCAGCCCTGCTCTGCCCTCCGTGGAGAGGCCCCTGGGCAGATGGCTGCAGACCCCCCAGCTGCAACCCTGCCCGCCTCCTGCTGCTCCAGCACTTCCACAGTGCGGTCGCTGTAGGGTGTGGCCATTGAATGAATGAGTGTGGGCAAATCCACATCAACAACTTGCTGATTTGAACTGAAATCTGGGCTGCAGGTGAGAGAGGCCACCTGTATGCAAGGAGAGGATGGAGGCTGAGAGGCTTCGTGAGGTGGCCGCCTGGCGTCTGAGTTGGGTGGAAGCCGCACGTGGGGCAGGGCTGGGACAGGACTGACCCAGCCCCTGAGGCTGCGGGGCAGGCTGGGCTTGTGGGGAAGGATCTTGTTGCCTATTCATGCCTTCAGGACCCTTTCCTGTGCCCTGAGCCCATGGCGACTCTGCCGTCTGCCGGATGCAGAGCTCTGGTGCACGCCTCCTCCCGTCCTCAGGCCTCTGTGGTGCCCATCTCTCCAGCTCGTGGCCCTGGATGCTGGTGGTGTCCACCTGGCCACATGCCTGGCCCACGGGGAGCTCAGCAAACTCTTGCCGATGTGCAGCGAGTTCCCGAGGGGTCCAGCGATCGGATGGGTACTCAAGAGCCTGCAGAAGCCCCGCCACGCTTGTCTTTTCTTTTTGGGTCAGCGAGGTGGCAGCCCATTTGTTGATTCTGCAAGTGCAGACACAGCTCTGGAATAATCACACGGAATCGCTTTACCCAGAGAGGCCCAGACGCCTGTGGGAGGCCAGCCCAGCTGCTGGCCAGAGGCCACTCAGAGGCGTTCATGTCCCCTTGGTTCAGGTGTCCTTGGGAATTCTGAGTGTACGCCGGTCACCCTAGCCTGCATTTACTGGCATCACTTTGATTTGGTACATGGAGTGGAGAGGAGCCAAAGATCTCACTGGAATAGAGGACAGGCCAAGCCTCCAACCTGGTGGCCTTTCTCCTGCTTGGAAGGAAGTTTCCCTCTTCATTTTCCTCCTCCCTAGAAGCTCTTGAGGGCAAGACCCATCAGCTCGGAAGACGCATCAGCTCGGCTCACAGCAGCTGCCCTGAATGCTGGAGAGGGCCTGGGTAGATGGACGATCGATTTCCCAGTGGGGGTCTCGGAAGTCTATCCTGTCCCTTCCAGAGCAGGACCAGCCTCGATGAGCTGTGTTGGCTGCAGGATACACAGAGGGCAGAGGCAGCCCCTAGGGGAGAGGGAGGCCAGAGCTCGCCCACGGCGGGAGGGTGGAGTCTGGTGGGGTTGGGTGGGAAATGGCCCTGCTTGGCGTCCATTCAGCAAACCCCACAGCCCAGGAGCCCCAGAGGGGAAGGGACAGGTGTCCACTGTCCACTGGGATGGAAAGAGCGGGGCTGGGGTGCCACGCAGGGAGGTCCACAGAACTCCACACGGGGCTTCATCTTTGGACCCTGAGCCCCTTTGGTGCCCACCCCTGCTGGCCCCCTGACTGCATGCAGCTCAGTAAGGAAGGCAGGGTGGCTGACTCATGGTGTGTGGTGTTAGAACAGACCCAGGTACCCACAGACCACGCCCCAGAGAGGCTGCAGGCCTGCCCATAGCCACATTGCCAGACAGCTGGGCCTCCACTAGAAGCTCTAGTGCCACTCTGCCTTCTGCCCACATGGGCCTCTGTCTTGAATTTCTTTGATGGAGAAGAATATTCCCATAGGATGTAAGAGCGTCAAGATTTTAAGGATTTTCTGTGTCTCAAAAGCTCAGGCTCCTTGCTGGGCATGGTGAGGCTCTGCAAGTTCTCAGAGGACCTGGCAAACCTAAGTCACCCCAGAAATCCAAGGTCCAAGCGGAGCGCTGGCCTGGGTGGTGCCAGTTCCTCACCAGATCCTATTTAGGAAATGTCTCCTGACAGCCTCCAAAAGGTGCCAACATGCAACGTTCTGAGGGGTTATTGCTCAAGAGCCACATTTCCCACGTGGTCAAGACTCTGAGAGCCTCGAACACAATGAATCCACACGAGTGGGCTTGGGCTTGGCCGGGTGCAGTGCACTCACAGCTCTGACGATGTCCGCACATGCCACAGGTGATATTGGCTCATTCTCAGGAGGTGGCTTTCTCTGCTCCGCTTTAAATATTTACCCCCCCAACTGTACAAAGGACAGGGGCATAAGTCTGGTACTTAGTAAATGGGGCTTCCTTAAAAGCACACCTGCTATCTTGGATGTTTTAAAACAAAGCTTCTTTTGTTGAAAAGCGATTGCATATGGAAAACCCCCTTCTGGGTGGTCACAGGGAGGCTAACTTTCTGGCCACAGCCAAAAACAGGGAGATGGCCTCTGAGCAGTCCAGGCAGCAGCGGGAACTCCGGCATTTGGCCTGGGAAATGGTCGCTCAGGGCAGTGCTTCCCGACTGCAAGGAAAAGCAAATTTTCCACCTTAACAGATCTGTTCTCCTGTCTTTGTTCTTTCTTCCCTGGGACCCTCCGATTCTGTTCTTGTTTCTCAAGATGGCCTTAGGGGAAGCCGCGTGAGGGCATGGCCTTGGCGTTACCAGAAGCCAGGCAGGCAGGACAGAGCCCTCAGGGGCCCCGGGCCAGCGGTGTGCCACTGAGTGCTTAGCAACCAGCTCTCCAGAAGAAAAAGGGCCTGGTTTTCACCGTGTGCCAATTTCTATAGTGTAAACACTCCCACTACGGCTGGTTTTGAGCCACCCACGTGAGCTTGCTTAGCGTGGAGTTGGAAAGAGACAGCCGTGACCCTCTCCCGCTGGAGGGGGGGAGGGGAGCTGGCTCCGGGATGCCACAGCAGCCTGTGGGTTTGGAAGAGCGAGGACTGCGTGCTGCTTTTGAAAAGTCCTTACTTCTCCCAGGGGAGGTCTGCCACCCCAGTTATCAGTGACCTGAGAGGACTCGAGAGCATGTGTGTGTGTGACTGTGTGTGTGAGTGTGTATGTGTATGTGAGAGAGAGAGAGAGAGAGAGCTCGCCAGAGTCTGACACTGAGGTGTGAAGCAGTGGGTCACGCGGGGCTGGGAGCTAAGGCGGAGAGCTCACCTGCTCCGAGGGCCGTCCTGTTCTCTGCAGCCCTGGGCAGGCCCATTACACAGGGCTTAGCAACCCCATTTTGTCTGTCGTTTCCCGTGGGGATACTGCCCTGACTCCAGAGCCCTGTGGTCGGGGCAGGAGGAGACACCTGCATTCTGTTTGTTCACCCATGAGAAGGACCCTGCCCTGTCTGTCTCCTGCATCACCCCTCTGCCCCTCCAGCCTTCGGGTCTGCTGGCAGGCAGGGTTTCCAGCCCTGATGCTTTTAGAGTCAGGATTAGCTCACTCTGCCCTCCCTGCCAGAGACCCTCTCAGCTTTTTGGAAATCACTTTAGGCCGGAGAGATGAGATCATGCCACATGTCTTTAGCTGTAGGAGGATGGATGACAAGGGGCCCAGTGGTGGGAGCCCCATCAGGGTGGCTGTGTCTTCCTCATGCCCAGGGTGACCATGGGTCGCCCATCCCAGATTCAAGGCTGGCACTGACCTCCTGGCACCGTCGGGGGTGTACCCTGTGCTGCCGGGTGCTTGGTGGGTGTCGGGTCTGATCAAGAGCTCATTTCTCTTTTTCTTTCCTCTCCCATTTCTCGATAAAGCGGGTGTGTGCTTGGGGGTGCTAAGGACTTGATCTCGGTGGTAGACTCCATCCCTCTGGTAGGTGGTGGGGGGGTGTCACGGTGGGGCTGCTGCCATCTGGCCAGGAGGAGTGGGGATCTGGGGACACCCAGCTGCCCTCCCGCTCTTAAGGTTGTTGGGTGTGTCCCGGAGGCAGCAAGCAGAGGAGGAGAGAGATGCAGGAAGACAGCCATTGGCTCAGTATGGCGCTTGGTGAGAGCCCCTGATTGCAAAAGGGCAGTGGGAGAAGGTGGCCAGTCACTGAGGGCTGAGCAGGAGAGAGGCGGAGCTTGTGGGGCCCAGGATTGTGGAAGGAAGGGCTGACAGGTAAGGTGGTTCCTAACTTACTGCAGGGCAGATGCTGTGGGGACCCAGCTCGGGCATTCAGCAGTCAAGCCACCCCCTGGTTTCTGGGGTCCCTGCCTCGTGGCCTCCCGCAGCCCCAGAACTAGAAAGGCCCACGCCTGGTTTTCCCCGGAACCTGGCTTAGCGTTATGTCCTGCAACACAAGATGCGCTTCAGAGTGCCTCTGGCTGAAAATCTTGTAGGAAGCGTCATGCAGATGAGGTGGACATAGTGCGCGTTCGCCCTCCTGCACGTGCGCTGAGTCGCAGGGACGGGCAGCTCGCTGTTGCGAGTTCGCAGGCAGGCCCCGCCTTGGGCTCTGCCTTCATAATTTCCACTTGCCTGAGTGACATAATGACACTGGGGAATCCGGTCATTTTCTCCAAACTTCAAATGAGACGTCTTTATTTGCAGGTGTTAAATTGCCTCTCCAGATGCTGAATAGTAACAATTAGCTCCATTAACATCGCAACAGCTGTAATTTTTGAGGAAATGAAAAACATTAATAACTACTACCAAAAGCTAAAAAACAAAGCCAAACAGAATACACAGCACCCCCCAAAGGCTCGAAACTACCAACGTGGGAGAAGAGCCTGCCAGGCTCAGGCAGCCCAGGGCCCTCTTCCTGGAGGGCAGCGCCTCCTCCCTGGGGAGAGCCATGGTCAGAGCTGCCTCCTCCCCGGAGGACTGTCCTGGGCTTTGGGGCTCGGTGAGACAAATGTACCCAAGGGAGGGAACTGGATAGGGTACCAGGAGACCCTTCAGAGCACATGTCCTTACAAGCAGGAGCTGAAGCTGAGCAATCTCACACACACATGTGCACCCTTGAGCATGCATACACAGAGGGGCAGACCCATGTGGCTACCCCCAACATGCACGCTCACACTCAGTGTGTGAAGGCACACCTTGGGGGCCAGGCCACAGAGGCCTGCTAGTGCCTGCAGACAGAAGGCGGCGGTGTCCGGCCGGGCAGGCCACGAGCTGCTGACTTGGGCGGAAACGTTTCAGAGGGTGGGGAGGCTTCAGTGGCCCAAGTGCTCGGATGAAAACATGGACAAATTCAACGGAGCAGCCTCCGTCTCAGAGGCCACACGCGGAAGTGATTCTTGCCAAACAATGTCATTTCCAAGTAGGGATTTAATTTTCAAAAATTTAGATCAAGGTCAGCTTTACTGAAATAATTTCGATTTAAAAGGTCAATATTTATTAGAGGTTGTATTTTGTCACACATTTTAATAAATCATTAAAAGTTTTGGAAGAAAAATTTTGAAAAGTCAAAGCATATGTGGTTTGGTCTTTATGTACTTGATTGAAATATTTGATTAAAACACATGCAGGTGTGCACCTGTTTGCATGCACATGTGGACACACACGCTTGAAGCGGTGGCCACACAAACATGTGCACACACACACACACAGGCACCCACCCACATGGACACATGGGCCACATGGACACACACCAGCCTTTGGGTGGAGGATGGTGGGATCGGGAGTAGCAGACAGTGAGGAATCAGAGAGGCAGGGAGGAGGGGAGGTGTTGGGAGGCCAGGGCCTGTGCTGGCCTGTATGGGGCTTCTGCTCCAGAGCTGGGGTCAGGCTGGAGCAGGGAGGGCTTGGGCTGTGCAGCTCCAGGCAGCTGTAGGGTGCAGGACAGTGGGGAAGCTGCTAGGGGATGAGCGCGCCCCTCCTGATGAGTCCCTTCAGAGGAGAGGTGTGGGTAAGGGAAGACCCCCCACCATTCCTGCTTCCTCTTCTGCCCCTCCTGCCCACCATTCCTGTTTGCTCTACTGCAGTGTCCTGTGACGGGGTGTACTGGCAACCGGCCTCCCTTCTCTGCGAGTCTCCGTGGCTGGCCACCTGCCCCTCCTGCGGAGCGAGAGCCCACTGGGCCATCTTTACTCCTTGAACTCATTCTGGACGTGGCTCCAGGTACAGGGTTTACGCTAGGATTCAACTTCCTCGCGGTGGCCTTCCTTGCCCCCTTTCTTTTGGGAGAGGCAGACATTCTCCAGAAATAAAGCTCACAGCCCGGGCTTCGTTCGGAATCTCCTCGAGAGCGTGCTATTCAGAACAGCAGTACAAAGTCGTGGCTAAATAAGTCCGTCACTTCTAAATTAGCATTTTTTAGGAAAAAAATGTGTCTTATGCCAACTTGCAGATTCCATAAGTTTCCGTTTAATCTTACACTAAATTTAAAGAGGATTTAATTAGCAATTCATTTCTTTCTTTTTATTTTTGTGTTTCTCTTGAAATGAGATTTGAGGTGGATTCTTTTTTCCGTCCCAGGACATGGTGTTAAGTGCGATTTCCAGCGGTGATAATGGAGGAAGCCTCCCTGGTGCCCCTCTCTGTATGGACATGTGTGGGTAAAACCGTGGCTTTCTTTCCTTAATGAACCAGCAGAGCCCCCTCCACTCCCTACCTTGGCCAGCGCCCTGCATCCTCCTCAGGCTCCAGCCTGGGGCAGCCGGGCCGTCCCCATCTTCCCACTCACGGCGTTTCCTGATTCCCCGAGGGGAAGGGGTGCCCAGCTTGCTCTGCAGTCTGCTCGCCCTCCCTGGCCTCTCCTAGGCTGAGGTGGGCAGGAGCTTTCTCTGGTCTCCTTGACCTCTTCCAGCTGCACCCTGTGCGGCACCCTAATCCAGTCTGTGTTTGTTGACTTGGCCAACCAATGCCACCCTCTATTTCATCTCATTCATCAGCCATGTGCCCTCATGAGCTTCGGGGGGTGGCGTCTTCACTTCGAGAATTCTTTGCTGGGTCAGTGTGACCTTAACACAGGTGGATCTCTGGAGGCAGCCATCCAGGAGCAGCCTCCCAACCTGACCTGAGGGTCCTCCACACCCCATGCAGGTGTGTGTGTGTGCACAAGTGTGCGCACGCATCAGTGAGTGGGTGCCCTCATCGATCAGCCCACTGTCACACTGGATGACTTATGTAGGTGATTTATATAGAGAACTACCTGACACTGGGTGTTTTATGTAGAAAAGAGGTTAAATTGGCTTACAGTTTTTAGGCTTAACAGGAAGCATGGCTAGAAGGCCTTAGGAAACTTACCACCTTGGCGGAAGGCGATGGGGAAGCAGGCAATTCTCACACAGTGGAGCAGGGGATGGGAGAGCAAAGGGAGACGTGCCACCCAGGTCCAGACAACTGGATCCGCAGAGAACTCACTCACCAGCACGGGAGCAGCCAGGGGACTCTGCCCCATGATCCAGTCACCTCCCACTGGCCCCTTCCAGACACGTGGGCATTACAATTTGAGATGAGATTTGGGTGGGGACACAGAGCCACACCATATCGCCTCACATGTGCATGTTCTGGGTGCATATGCACGCTGTGGGTGCCTATGTGAGGTGATATGGTGTGGCTCTGTGTACTCATGCAAGTGTGTGCATGCAATGTGTGCATATGTATGTGTGCACATACATGACTATGTAAATGCACCTGTATGTGTGCATGCACGATGTGCACATATTTGTGTGGGTGAGTGCACACGTGTGCATGCATGCTTACATATGTGTGCATGTTTGCCCGTGACATTCGCACCTGTATGTGTCCACACACATGAGTGCATGCGTAAATGAACTTGTACCTGTGCACACATGATGTACACATGTGCGTGGGTGTGTGCACACATATATCTGTATGCTTACACATGTGTGCATGCGATGTGTGCATGCCATGTGTGCACGAGTGCATATGCAAATGCACTTGTGTGTGTGCACACATGGCATGCACAGTCTGTGAGTGTGTGCCCATGTGCATGTGTATGTATACACATGTGTGCGTGTGTGTGCAGTGGGACTCTTCAGCTCTGAGGGCAGCTGGTGGCAAGGCAAGCCTCCAGCAGCAGCTCAGGCAGGATCTACAGCGAGGCCTCCAAACTTGGCTTTCTCCTTCTTTAGATGGCCCCTGGCCGTGCCGACCTTCTGTTCCAAGCCACCAGTGTGGCTGGTGCAGAGGGGTGGAGCTTGGTCCGCAGCTCACTGATGTTCTGTGATCTTCCCCAGTTTTTCCCTCTATGTTTCAGGGGCTGCAGTTCCCATTGCTCTGTTTTCAGTGCGCCCGTCTTTCCCTTAGCGGCTCACCTGCTGCTAACCCCTCCAGTGTGGTTTCCATCTCAGCGTTATGGTTGACTTCATTGTCCTTTCCTCTAGAAGTTTACTGGTCATTTACTTTTTTGGTATCTTCCGTGTCTTTACTTAACATGATCAATCTTTCCTCTAGCCTCTTGAACGAACAGATACAGTAATTCTTTTATCATGTCTATCTAATGATGCGTTATTTCTGAATTGATTTCAAAGCTTTCTCTCCTCACTGTGGGTCATATGTTCCTGCCTCTCCGTATGCTTGGTAATTTTTCACTGGGTGCCAGCCATTGTAAATTTGCCTTGTTGGGTGCTGGACATTCCTGTAGTCCTATGAATATTCTTGGGTTTTGTTCTGTGAGACTGAAATTATTGGAAATGGCTTAACCCTTTTAGGTGTTGCAGTGTTAGGTGGCAGCAGGGAAGCATTTCCCGTAGGGTCAATTTTGCCCCACTCCTGAGGAAAAGCCCTCCTGTGTCCTCAGCCTATTGGCCTGCGGATGGCAAGGCCTTCCACCCGGGCCACTCCTGACTGCGTGAGTTTCAGGCATGCTTCCCTCTAATGCTTTCAGGGGGCTCTTTCCCCAGGGTGGGGCAGTCCCCTCATACACATGCATTTATGGGAACTCAGCAGAGGTCTGGGGGCCTTCTGCAGTTCTCTGGAGTCTGTCTGCAGCTCCTCCTTCCCAGGACTCTGGCATGAGAACGTCAGCTGTCTCAGTCTGTTTGGACATCAGCCCCTTGCTTAGGGGTCTTCAGGCTGGGCTTGAGCCCCCTCCCTGTCCTGCAGCCTGGAAACAGCCATGCGCCGCTCTTCTTTTGATTCTTATCTCAAGGACCGCTGTCCTCTGTTGCTTGATCTCCAATGTCTTGAAAACTATTCTTTCTTTAGTTTTTTTTTTTTTTTGGTTTTTAGTTGCTTAAGGCAAAAGGGTAAACCTGCAGCCATCCCTTACTCAAATCTTGGCCAGAAACAGAATCCTATCTGCAAGTCGAGGAAGTTCAGATTTACCCTGACGGTCATGGAAATGCTGCAACTCAAGGCTGCCTGCTGGTCCTAATGGAACACTTTTTCTCCCTAGTGCACACCTGTGGTTTACTGGACATTCCACCCGCATGGGCAACTGCACAGCTAGGATTCTCAGGGCCACCTACTTGTAGATTGCAGAAGTGGCCATTTGACCATTGACCGTGCCATGGAGAGACTAATTAGGAATTCCACAAGGCTGTGTCAAAGACGGAACCTCTGTGGCCACTGAAATTCATACATTAGAACAGAATCACCAATGTGATGCTAGCTGGATGTGGGACCTTTGGGAGATGATCAGGTCACGAGGTCTCTGCTCTCATGAGTGGGACTCGTGTTTTTATAAAAGAGGCCCCAGAGAGCTCCTTTGCTCCTTCCACCACGTGGGGCTACAGTGAGAAGGCGCTGTCCGTGAACCAGGTGGAGGGTTTGCACACGGGAGCTCCCGGTGCCTTGATTTGGACTTCTCAGCCTCCAGAACTGTGAGCAATGCCTGTCTGCTGTTTCTAAGCCACTCAGTCTGTGGCATTTTGTCATAGGAGCCTGAATGAATGGACACAACTGGTGTAGAGGCTTCTGGCTTTGCTGGAATTTATGAAAAGTAACAGGTGATAATGTGAACTCTAAGACCCCTGCATAGACAGAAGTATAATCCTCTCATAAAAGTTGGGGGCCTCTGCCTCCCCCAGCCTGAAGTGGCCTTGACAGGCAGTTGCCCGCAACTTCCTTATCACTCGGGAATGGCTATAGATAATTTATTTCAAAACCGGTGATGGACTTCTCTTCCTCAGAGGTGGAACTCTCTGTCCTGACACTGTGGCATTGCACTTGGAGTTCTGGGTGCTAACTCATATTTTCTTGATTATTTGCTTGTTAGAATGTAAACCTGACACACAGTAGGTGTTTAAGAATATTTGTTGAATGAGGCCAGGTGCTGTGGCTCATGCCTGTCATCCCAGCACTTTGGGAGGCCAAGACAGGTGGGTCATGAGGTCAGGAGTTAGAGACCAGCCTGGTCAACATGGTGAAACCTCATCTCTACTAAAAATACAAAGATTAGCTGAGTGTGGTGGCATGAGCCTATAATCCCAGTTACTCGGGAGGCTGAGGCAGGAGAATCACTTGAATCTGGAAGGCAGAGATTGCGGTGAGCCGAGATCATGCCATTGCACTCCGGCCTGGGCGAGAGTCTGTCTCAAAAAAAATAAAATAAAATAAAGAATATTTTTGGAATGAGTTAGTGTTGCTCAAAGCTAGGTTTTTAACAATTCGGTGTGGTTTGGCTCTGTGTCCCTGCCCAAATCTCATGTAGACTTGTAATTCTCGGTGTTGGAAGTGCGGCCTGGTGGGAGGTGATTGGGT
>PVKP010031207.1:0-27098 GCA_004027715.1 Plecturocebus donacophilus | reverse complement strand
ATCTTCTTTCAAGGTTCTTAGTTTCTTTGCATTGGGTTAGAACATGTTCTTTTAGCTCACAGAAGTTTCTTATTATCCACCTTCTGAAGCCTGATTCTGTGAGTTCATCACACTCATCCTCCATCAAGCCTTGTTCTCTTGCTGATGAGGAGCTGTGATCCCCTGTAGGAGGAGAGGCATTCTGATTTCGGGTGTTCTCTGCCTTTTTGCACTGGTTTCTTCCCATTTTTGTGGATTTATCCACCTGTCGTCTTTGTAATTGCCGACTTTCAGATTGGGTCTCTGAGTGGACGTTTGGCTTGTTGGTAATGAAGTTTTTTCTGTTTCTTAGTTTTCCTTCAGTGGACGCCCCTTCCCCACAGAGCTAGGTCTTCCTGGGTTCAGCTGTGCTTGCTGTGAAACTCAGTCCTCAGCGCTTCCAACTGCTGTTCTCCTTGTGGGAATGGGAGCAGCCAAGCCCGACTAAAAGGGCACCCCGTCCCATACACTCTGCACTGAGAAGCACCGCGCCGGGGCGCCAGCAAAACAGCTGCGCCGGCCAAAAGAGTCGCGCCAGCGACCCAGGGGGCTCTTCCACCGGGAATCTCCCAGTCTGTGGGCAACAAAAACTCGTCTGAAAGTGCGGCGTCCACTCGCTCTCTGTGCTTTCCCTGGGAGCTACAATCCTGAGCTGTTGCTAATAGGCCATCTTGGATCTCTCTCAGCAAATTTCAATACTACACGTTCATCATGATCCCATTTCTTTTTTTTTTTTTTTTCTTTTTTTTTTTGAGTTGGAGTTTCACTCTTGTTGCCCAGGCTGGAGTGCAATGGTGCAATCTCGGCTCACCGTGACCTCTGCTCCCCAGGTTCAAATGATTCTCCTGCCTCAGTCTCCTGATTAGCTGGGATTACAGGTGCACACTACCCTGTCTGGCTATTTTTTTGTATTTTTAGTAGACATGGAGCTTTGCCATGTTGGCTAGGGTGGTCTCGAACTCCTGGCCTCAAGTGATCCGTCTGCCTTGGCCTCCCAAAGTGCTGGGATTACAGGCATGAGCCACCACGCCTGACCCCTCCCTTTTTTCTTTTTACAATAATTACGTATCATTTGTTTAACTAAAAATGAAGGAGAAAGAAGAATGGGGGAAAAGGAGTCCTTTAATATAGCTTCAGTTGAATAAGGAGCCTATGTGAGTGAACACAGTGAAAGAAATACAAATGGAAATGGGGATTTTAGGGACAGAACAGACCAGATGGTAGCTTATGTAACCAGTTACCATCTCCAGAAATCTGCTTACTGTTTCTGGGTTGACATACTTCAGATCTTGGTGTTTCCCTGACACGGTTGGCAGTGCACATACCTAGAAATACACAAGAGCTGAAATAACAGCAAGTATTTCACACCCAAGTTTGAGATCAAAGACCCTCATTTTGTCCTTCTTTCCAAATGACTCTTAAAACCTCAGAGGCCTTCAAAAAAATCAGTGGTCTCTATAAAGTGCATATACATCAAGTCCATTTCTAAGCACTATTCCTAAAGAACTCATCGAGGATGTGTATAAAGTTTTAGATTTCTCTACAAATATGTTCATCTTGGTATCATTCATAAGAAAAAAATTGTAAAACTAAATATCTTACAAGAAGGGATTTATGAAGAAATTATGAGCAGCCAAAACAATTAAATAATATGGAGCTATTAAAAATTATGAAATGGGCTGGGCGTAGCATCTCATTCCTGTAATCCCAGTGCTTTGGGAGGCCAAGGATAGAGATAATTTATTGAGGCCAGGAGCTCGAGCCTGAAGTGAGCTATGATCATGCCAATGTACTTCAGCCTGGGCAACAGAGCAAGACCTTGACTCTTAAAAAAGAAAGAAAGGATCGGGCTGGGTGTGGCGGCTCACACCTGTAATCCAAGCACCTTGGAGGCCAAGGTGGGCAGATCACATGAGGTCGGGAGTTCAAGACCAGCCTGACCAACATGGTGAAACCCCGTCTTAAAAAAAGAAAGAAAGAAAGAAAGGATGAAGCATAACTGCTTATTAATATGAAAAAAGAGGCTGGGCCCGGTAGCTCAAATCTGTAATCCCAGCACTTTGGGAGGCTGAGGTGGGTAGATCACAAGGTCAGGGGTTCAAGACCAGCCTGGCCAATATGGTGAAACCCTGTTCCTACTAAGAATACAAAAAATTAGTTGGGCATGGTGGTGCACGCCTGTAGTCCCAGCTGCTTGGCAGGCTGAGGTAGGAGAATTACTTGAACCGGGAGGCGGAGGTTGCAGTGAGCTGAGATCGCACCATTGCACTCCAGCCTGGGTGACAGAGCAAGACTCCATCTCAAAAAAAAAGAAAAGAAAAGAAAAAAGGTGTTCAGATGGTTCTGATATAATTATTAAATGAGAGTACAGATAAAAAAACAATATAAACTATTTTTGTGGAAAAGCAAAAACTGTATTTTTTTTTATATATGTGTTTGTAAAAACACAGAAAAAAATATGTAAGAAATATATACCTTCTGCAATTACACAGGCAATGGGGAAAAAAAGAATATATACCAAGCAATAATTACCCTGGTTAATAAAGTCTGGGATAAATTTCTTCATTTCTACTTTTTTCTGTAACAACCAAGAATTATTTGCATAATTTTAAAATATGTTTTTAAATAGAAAAAAGGTAAAAGTCTCATACTTTTCCCTTTGTTCTGGATTTTCCCAGAGAATAAGAAATACTTTCTCTCTGGAAAGGCTTAGGGCCTGGATCTACCACTAGAGCACTGTCAGGTTATCAAAGAGTACTTGGTGAAGATGTGTAATTACGCTGAGCATTCTACGCACACAGAGAAGATTCAGATCCAAAATGACTCATTGAAATACAAGGTGTAAACAAACTCACCTTGGAAAAATCACCAATCAGATGCCCCTGGCTAGAATCTTCCTCCAGCATCTCAGTGATATTAATGTCACACAGAGAGACTGTCTTCTTTAAATGTAAGCCCTGAAGATGACAAGATTCCCACCCCACACCCAATCCTCATGTTAAAGGTTTTAAAACCAGTGGATGGAGCGGGGCATGATGGTGCACACCTCTAATTCTAGCTACTTGGGAGGCTGATGTGGGAGGATCACTTGAGCCCAGGAGGCCAAGGCTGTAGTGAGCTACGATCACACCATTGCACTCCAGCCTGGGTGACGGTGTGAGACCCTGCCTCTAAAATAATAAATAAATAAATAGGCATCCCAGTACTTTGGGAGGCCAAGGCGAGAGGATTGCTTGAACCCAAAAGTTCAAGACCAGTCTGGAAAACAGTGAAAACCCATCTCCACAAAAAATACAAAAATTAGACAGGCGTGATGGCACACGCCTGTAGTCCCAGCTACTTGGCGGGCTGAGGTGGGAGGATCACTTGAGCTCGGGAGGTTGAGGCTGCAGTGAGCCGAGATCATGCCATTGCACTCCAGCCTGCATGACAGAGTGAGACTCCATCTCAGGGGAAAATAAATAAATAAATAAATAAATATGTTGATTTCCTAAAATATCCAAAGATATTTAGAATTTCATTTTTTTTCTTTTATTATTTTTTATTAGAGATGGGGTCATCCTATGTTGACCAGGCCGGTCTTGAATTTCTGGCCTTAAGTGATCCTCCCATCTATTTAGAATTTTTTAAAAATTGGGGACGGTAAAAAACAAAGGCTAACTTTTTTAGAAGTTGCTTTCCACAAAACCAATCTGCTATATGATGTTGTTTCTATCAGACTGCATGTGACACAGCAGTAAAATATCCATACCAAAGTTCCCTTATATCCTATCAGATCTGAAGAAAATGGGTTGGGAAGATAGTATGATGACAACATTTCTTTTTTTTTTTTTTGAGACTGAGTCTTGCTCTGTTCCCCAGGCTGGAGTGCAGTGGCGCAATCTTGGCTCACTGCAACCTCCGCCTCCTGGGTTCAAGCGATTGTCCTGCCTCAGCCCCCCAAATAGCTGGGACTACAGGCACATGCTCAGCTGATTTTTTGTATTTTAGTAAGACAGGGTTTCACCGTGTTACCCAGTCTGGTCTCAAACTCCTGAGCTCAGGCAATCCCCCTGCCTTGGCTTCCCAAAGTGCTAGGATTACAGGTCTGAGCCACCACACCCAGCCGAAGACAACATTTCTGAAAGTACAATATAGATATACTTTATATATCTATGTTACATACATAGTTCACATGTGGATAAGGATGTAGAAAAGACTGAAAGATGTTAAGAACGAAGAGGAAAAAGTAAACATAAAGAGGAGGAAGACAAAAAAGGCATACTAAAGCAATCCTCACACCAGAAAAGCAAAGACATGAGATGAATAGATTTTCTTTTTTTTTTAAAGACGGGGTTTCACCATGTTGGTCAGGCTGGTCTTGAACTCCCGACCTCAGGTGATCCGCCCGCCTTGGCCTCCAAAGTGCTTGTATTACAGGCGTGAGCCACCACACCCGTTCTCAGATTTTCATCTTAAAAAGTTCTTACCTTCCTGAGCTTTCCTTGGCCAGAAAAATACTTTTTTTTAACTTTATCTGGCATTGCATTGTCCTTGCATTTGTCCACCTGCTTCAGTCTTAGCCTATTCAAGTTCTCTGGCATGGAGGGGGAGCGATATAGGCAGCTTCTGTTCACTGACACCTGTTTGGAAATATTAAACCTCTCAGTTCTTACTCCTCCAAGTGTGTCTGCAGACCAGCAGCATCAACATTTCCTGGGAGCTTCTTTGAAATGCAGATTTCCAGATGTTAGGCCATACCCTAGACCTATTGAATCAAAATCTGCATTTTAACAAGATGCCCAGGTAATTTCTTAAGTTTAAGAAGCCTGGGTAGGCAATGTCTTCATAGGCCCATTCACATCTTTCTACTTGGATTGCATGATATTCCATCTCCATGGACGTTTTAACTAGCCAAACCAAATTCTGCAGCTGACTGTCTCAGATATACCAGTTCTTGTAACAGAAAGCAAACACAAGCTCAGACCCTCCAGTTATGTGACCAAAAAAACCCAAACAAACATAAGTCCATTTTGTCTCTGGGATTCTAGGACTGACAATAAGGATTTAAGGACCTCAATAAACCTAAAGATGAAAAGCCAAGCAGAAAAATAGCAAAAGACGCATCATGCAAGAAAAAAGGACACACTAAAAGCAAATAGCATGATGACCATTATAGGACTGATATTATGAATCCTGTAGTACCAATGAAGCCCATCAGGGGAAAAAAATGGCTCAAATATCATGAAAAACTAGCTGTGAGAATTGCTTACACAGGAACAGACTAAAGTATAAGATGACAGATAGACTACTGTTTATTTGAAAGGCATGGTTTGGGTGCTACATCCAGAGTCAAGAGGATCTATCAAATGACCTCTGATAACAACTTCTAACTAATCCACAATCCTATCCTCTGGTCCCACATACCTTGAGATCTCTATCTTTGACCTAGAGAATAGGCAAAAGCTCCTTCTCTAAATCCTTATCTCACTACCTGTTAAGGATTGATTTAGGAGTGGGGCAATAAAATAAGAGTCATAACTGGAAGGCAGCTTGATCATCAATGGTTTCTGGAAGAAGAAAATAGGAATAACAACATTTTACATTATAACAACTATGGATATTATGCTGTTTACCACACACATGGTTCTATCTCTTGCTCGTGGTGCCAGCTGACGGTACAGTCCACATTACACATGCCAATATTCTGTACCTTTCCCGTTAGACTCCTCCCAAATATTGCCCTATGCCCCCATCCACCCTATCCCCTAGCCAATGATGACTGGACTATATTGCTGGTTGAATACATCTATTTAGTGGTCTAGAATAAGGAAAAATAATCTAGGCCAATCAGGTTCTCTCTTGGTAGCCTAACTTGGAAGATGGAGAAATAATTATGCAGTAGCAGGAGCCAAAGCCCAAAAGGAAGAAGCCAAGAGATGCAGTCAAGGACAGAAAGCCAGTGATGCATGAATGGATAAACCAATGGTAGGGTAGGAAAGGAGATGTGGTGAGGCACTGAGGAGCAGGGTGCCTGGTCTCCATAACAGACGTGACTTCATATAACTTCAGTTTTCCCAAGAAGGCAGGGGAAAGCTAGATAAGGATTTTAAGAGCTTCTCTAGAACACACCATAATAATTATGCTAAGAGCCATATTACTAAGAGTTTGCAATTAATTAGCTAATTGAAACTTATCCTTTATTTTTTGAGACAGAGTCTCACTCTGTCCAGGCTGGAATGCAGTGACACAATCTCAGCTCACCGCAACCTCCAACTCCCTGGTTCAAGTGATTCTCCTGCCTCAGTCTCCAAGTAGCTGAAATTACAGGCTCGTGCCACCACGCCCACCTTTTTTGTATTTTTAGTAGAGATAGGGTTTTACCATGTTGGCCAGGATGGTCTATCTTGATTTCCTGACCTTGTGATCTGCCTGCCTCAGCCTCCCAAAGTGGTAGGATTACAGGTTTGAGCCCCTGCACCTGCCCTTTTTTTTTTTGAGGTAGGATCTCGCTCTGTCACCCTGGTTGGAGTACAGTGGCGGAATCTTAGCTCACTACAGCCTCTGCCTCTCAGGTTCAAGCGATCCTCCCAACTCAGCCTCCATAGTAACTGGGACTAGAGGGGTACATCACCATACCCATCCAATTTCTATATTTTTTGTAGTGACAGGGTTTCGCCATGTTGCCCAGGCTGGTCTAGAACTCCTGGGCTTAAGTGATCAATCTGTCTTGGCCTCCCAAAGTGCTGGGTTTACAGGTGTGAGCCACCACACCTGGTCTGTATCCATCTTTAAGCATAGTATCCAGTAAATTTTTGCCCAACTCAAGGTCACAGAAATTTTCTCCTGTTTTCTTTGGAATTTTTTTTTTTTTTTTGAGACAGAGTCTCACTCTGTCGCCCAGGTTGGGGTGCAGTGGCACGATCTTGACTCACTGCAACCTCTGCCTCCCAGATTCAAGTGATTCTCCTTGCCTCAGCCTCCTGAGTAGCTGGAATTACAGGCGCCTGCTACCACGCCTGGCTAATTTTTATATTTTTAGTACAGATGGGGTTTCATCATGTTGGCCAGGCTGATCTTGAACTCCTGACCTCAGGTGATCCACTGGCCTTGGCCTCCCAAAGTGTTGGGATTACAGGCACGAGCCACCGTGCCTGGCCTTTCTTTGGGTGTTTTATGGTTTAAAGTTGTAGATTTGGAGCTATGATCCATTTTGTGTTAATTTTCATATATAATGTAAGGTATGGGTTGAAGTACTTTTATTTTTTAACATATGGATTTCCAATTGCTCCAGCACAATTTGTTGAAAGACTATACTTTCTCCATTTGATTATTTTGTATCTTGGTTGAATACCAATTACATATGTGCATAGGTCTATTTCTCAAATCTCTATTCTGTTGTGCCAATGTTTTAAGTTTTTGGTAGCTATTATGCTGATAATTAAGGTGATAAACATCTTCAAATAGTCCGAGGACAAGACATTATAAATAAAGTATAGCAGAAAACCACTTCCATGAACAGAAACAGCTACTTCAGCGGCAAGACATGGTGGCTCACACCTGTAATCCAAACACTTTGAGAGGCCAATGTGGGTGAATCGCTTGAGTCTAGTAGTTTAAAATCAGCTTGGGCAACATGGTAAAACCCTGTCTCTACAAAAAATACAATAATTACTGAGGTGTGGTAATGTGTGCCTGTAGTCCCACCTACTTAGGAGGCTGAGGTGGAAGGATCAATTGAGCCCAGGAGGTCGAGGCTATGAGGCTACAGTGAGCTGTGATCGTGCCACTGCATTCCAGCCTGGGTAATGGAGTGAGACTCTGTCTTTTCTCTGAAAAAAAAAAAGAGCAAGCTACTTCTTTTCTATACACTTATATGAAAAGAAGTGTCAACTTATTGCAAAGAATGTAAGTGTTAGGTCATGGAGAGATGATGAAGATGGTACTTTAGTTCTGTCTAGCTAGTTAGAAGTTTCCCAGTTCCCAAAAGCTGATGTGGGAAGATCCCAGGATCATTTGGCTTAGATAACACTCAACATCTACCCATTTTCAATCTTTAAAGAATCACTAGATACTTTCCAAATATGGGAGTATTTAAACACCGAGAAAGCCAAAAAGAAGAGAGGAAACTTATCAAACTAGATTCAACCTGTAGATTTTATTAAAAGGTTTAATTGAATAATTATTATTTTATAAACTGAAGCAGTATCACCATTTCTTCATGGCCTACACACTCTTCAGTATACATAAGCCAGTCTGGCTTCTGCCTACACCACTCTTGTGCTCTTGTCAAGGCTATCGACAACCTTCACGTTGTCCCATCTGACAGTCACTTCTCTAGCCACATTATCTTTCTGAACCTCACATCTGCTTCCATTGAGTTGGCTACTCCATTTTTATTGGCTTCAAAGGCACCTCCTACTCTTTTTTTTCACCATATTGGTCAGGCTGGTCTCGAATTCCTGACCTCAGGTGACCAACCCACCTCAGCCTCCCAAAGTGCTGGGATTACAGGTGTGAGCCACCGCGCCTGGCAACCTCCTACTCTTTTAATGATTATTATTTGAGACAGAGCCTCCCTCTGGTACCCAGGCTGGAGTGGAGTGGCACAGTCTCAGATCACTGCAACCTCCACTCTTGGGTTCAAGTGATTCTCCTGCCTCAGCCTTTCAAGTAGCTGGGATCACAAACATAGGCCATCATGCCTGACTAATTTTGTGTTTTTATTTTTTTATTATTATTATTTTTTAAATTTTGTATTTTCAGTAGACAGGGTTCACCATGTTGGCCAGGCTGGTCTCAAACTCCTGACCTCAAGTGATCTGCCCGCCTCGGCCTCCCAAAGTGCTAGGATTATAGGTGTGAGCCATGGTGCCTGGCCTAGTTCTTTATTTCTAGTACAGGCAACTCCTACACTAGAAGAATCATGATGCTTCTACCTCTGTGCTCTCTCCTCTGCTCCTTCTCAATTTTCTTTGTTAGGCTTCCTTACCTATCAAACCTCTAATAGATTTCGGATTCATCAGGGCTAGGTCCTGACCCTTTTCTCTTTCATCTCCTCTCCCTAGCCATAGGTAATTTCTTCTACCTACGAATTTAAATTTTCCCTCTAAGCTAATGACTTCTAAATTTCTATCTTTAGTCAAGACCTCTGCTCTGACTTTCAAATTCACATTTGGAAGCTTGATGCATTTTGAGTACCTACTAGGTGACGCAGCAATGAACAAAAGAATAAAAAAGACAAACAAGTAAATGAATAAATATACTCTTTACTTTTTTCCATAGTGATAAGTGCCATAAATCAAAATAAAGAAGTATGAAAAGAAAAACATAAGGTTGGGAAATCTGTCAGGAAAGGTAACCTTATAAGACATATGCGCAGAGATAAGACTGAAATAAGGGAGAAAATCATGCATTGCCTTGGGGAAGAATGTTCTAGGATGAAAGAGCAACAAATGCAAAGGCCCTGGATGAGAATAACAAGGCACCCAGTGAGAGAGCTACATTTAGTATGGTACCTTTCTTTTTTTCATTTTTATTTTTTGAGACAGGGTCTCACTATGTCATCCAGGCTGGAGTGCAGTGGCACGATCACAGCTCACTGCAACCTCGACATCCCAGACTCAAGTGATCTTCCCACCTCAGCCTCCCAAATAGCTAGGACTACAGGCTCGCACCACCACATCTGGCTTTTTTTTTTTTTGGTAGAGACAAGGACTCTTTTTGCTGCCTAGGCTGGTTGTGAACTCCTGGGCCCAAATGTCCTCTTGTCTTAGCCTCCCAGAGTGCTGGGATTACAGACATGAGCCACCACACCCAGTGGTACCATTTTTAGAAACCTCAAAAACTAATTTAAACAATACTATAAACCATAAACCAACTATACCTACCAGACATCTATAGAATACTCTACCCAACAACAGTAGAATACATATTCAAGTACACATGGCACATTCTCACAATAGACCATATGCTTGAAAAATAAATAAGCCTCAATAAATGTAAAAGGACTGAAATCACACTAAGTATGTTCTCTGACCACAATGGAATAAAATTAGAAATCAATAACAGAGAAAATCTGGAAAATATACAAATTTATGAAAATTAAATCAGCTGGGCGTGGTGGCTCATGCCTGTAATCCCAGCATTTTGGGAGGCTGAGGCAAGCAGTATGGTAGTTCAGGAGTTCAAGACCAGCTTGGACAACATAGTGAAACCCTGTCTCTACTAAAAATACAAAAATTAGCCAGACATGGTGGTGGGTGCCTGTAGTCGATACTCAGGAGGCTGAGGCAGGAGAATCGCCTGAACCCAGGAGACAGAGGTTGCAGTGAGCCGAGATCGCGCCACTGCACTCCAGCCTGAGTGACAGAGTGAAGTTCCATCTGAAAAAAAAAAATCAAATTAAATAACACACTTGTTAATAACCAATGAGTCAATGAAGAAATCATAGGAAAATCAGAAAATACTTTGAGATGAATAAAAATGAAGATACAAATATGAAAGCTTATGGTATGCAGCTAACATAAGGCTTAGAGAAAAATTTATAGCTGTAAATGCCTATAATAAAAAAGAAGATCTCAAATCAATTACCTAAATTTCCACCTAAGAGGAAACTAAATCCAAAGCAAGCAGAAGGAAGGAAATAAAAAAGATTAGAGCAAAACTTAATAGAAAAACAATAAAACCAAAAGTTCGTTCTTTGAAAAGATCAGCAAAAATTGACAAACTTTTAGTTAGCCTGACCAATTAAAAAAAAAGAAAGTCTAAAGTTACCAAAATCAAGAATGGAAAGTGGGACATTGCTACCAACCTTACAGAAATAAAAAAGATCATCAAGAAATATTAATGAATAACTGTGTGCCAACAAATGAGACCACTTAGATGAAATGGACTAATTCCTAACAATATAAAAACTACTAAAACTAGCCAGGTACAATGTTATGCACCTGTAGTCTTAGCTTCTCAGGAGGCTGAGTAGAAGAATTGCTGGAGCGCCCAGGAAAGGCAACATAGTGAGACACCACCCTATCTCTAATTAACAAAACAAAACAAAAGACTGAAATCATGACCACGTAGGATGTATCCTAGAAATGCAAGGTTGGTTTAACATCTGAAAATCAGTCACTGTACCCCATCATATCAATAAAATAAAGGACAAAAACTGTCTGATTTCCTATCTGTGCACACTGGTAGGCTAAGACAGACGGATTGCTTGAGTTCAGGAATCTGAGACCAGCCTGAGCAACATGGTGAAACCTTGTCTCTACAAAAAATTACAAAAATTAGCTGGGTATGGTGACACATGCCTGTAGTCCCAGCTACTTGGGAGGCTGAGGCAGGAGGATTGCTTGTGTTCAGGAGGTTGAGGCTGCAGTGAACCATGACTGTATCACTGCACTCTATCCTGGGCAACAGAGTGAGACTCTGTCTCAAAAACAAAAATGACAGATTAATAGACAGAAAACTAATAAGCATATAGATGTGTACAACCACATAAATCAATGGGACCTACCTGACATGTATAGAATACTCCACTCAAGAATAGCAGACTATATATTTTCTAAGTTACATTAAACATATACCAAGATGTTCTGAGTCATATTCTGGACCATAAAAACCAATCTCAATGCACCTAAAAGGATTTAAGTCATATAAATTCATGGAATAAATTCAATGAAATTAAATTAGAAATCAACAACAGAAACGTCCTCAAAATATTTAGAAACTAAACAACAGGCTTCTAAGTAACCCCTACATCAAAAAAGAAACCAAAAAGGAAATTGGAAAGTATTTTGAACTGAATAAAATTGAAAATGCAACGTATCAAAATTTGTGAGATAGAGCTAACGCACTAAATATCCATATTTTGAAAGATCTCAAATCAATTACCTCAGCTTCAACTTTAATGTTAAAAAAATGAAGATCAAATCAAACTCAAAGTATGCAAAGATTACAGTGCAAAATTAATGGAATAGAAAACAGAAAAACAATGGAGAAAGTCAATGAAAAAAAGATGATTTTTAATAAGATTTTATATTGATAAACCTCTAGCCAGACTTATCAAGAGAAAGGACATATATAACCAATATCAGGAAAGAGAGACATCACTATGGATTCTACAGACACTAAAAAGCTAATAAGGAAGTATTTTTAACAACTTTATGCCACTATATTTGACAACCTAATTAAAATGGACAACGTCCTTCAAAGATACAAACTACCAAACTCACTCAAAAAGAAACTGATAACCTGAGGAGTGCCATATCTATAAAGTAAGTTGAATTTGTTAAAAACATTCCCAAAAAGAAAACTCTAGGCCCAGGTGGCTTCACTGGTGAATTGTGCCAAACATCTAAAAAATAAATAAAACCAATTCTATATAAACTCTTCCAGAAAATTGAAAAGAAGAGGGAATTATTTGCAAATCATTTAATGATGCTAGCATTACATTGATACCAATACCAAAATATTACCACGAAAAGACCTCATGAACATAGATGTATTAAAAAAAAATTTTTTTTTTTTTGAGATGGAGTCTTGCTCTGTTGCCCAGACTGGAGTGCAGTGGCGCTATGTCAGCTTACTGCAACCTCCGCCTCCCGGGTTCCAGTGATTCTCCTGCCTCAGCCTTCCGAGTAGCTGGGACTACAGGTGTGCCCCACCATGCACAGCTAGTTTTTGTAGAGACGGGGTTCCACCATGTCAGCCAGGCTGGCCTCAAACTCCTGATCTCGAGTGACCCACCTGCCTCAGCCTCCCAAAGTGGTGAGATTACAGATGTGAGCCACTGGCTCAGCCAGTATAAAAATTATCAACAGAATTTAGCAATGAAATTTAACAACATATAAGAAGGATCATATGTTACAACCAAGTGAGGTTATCAAGGCAATGCAAAGCAAGGTTGTTTAACATTCAAAAAGGTAATTCATCATATTAACAGATTAAAAAAGAAAACTTATTTGATTATCTTAACAGATACAGAGAAAAGGGCTGTGTAGGGTAGCTCATGCCTGTAATCCCAGCACTTTGGGAGGCTGAGGCTGGGGGGCTGCCTGAGCCCAGGAGTTCAAGACCAGCCTGGGCAAGATGGTGAGACCACCCCCATCTCTATAGGGGAAAAAAAAAAGAATTAGCCAGGGGTGATGGTGTTTGCCTGTAGTCCCAGCTACTTGGGGCGGCATAGGCAAGAGGATCTCTTGAGCCCAGGAGTTTGAGGATGCAGTGAGTTGTGATCGTGCCATTGCAGTCCAGCCTGGGCAAGAGAGTGAGACTACATCTCTTTAAAAACAAAACAAAGCAAAAAACCCACAAAAAACAAATCAAAAAAAAAAAAAAAAAAAAAACTGTTCATGCTAAAATATCTCAGCAAACTAGGAACAGAAGGGAACTTAACCTCATGACGGGCTTCTCAAGAAACGTACAGCTAACATCATACTCAATGTATAAAAAGCTGAATGCTTTTCTCCTAAGATCAGGTGTAAGGCAGGGGGTTCTAAGTAAGTTTTAAGATTACAAAGGAGTCGTAAGACCAAAAAACTTGAGACTTATGATTCTAGGAGAAGGGAAAATTGATAATATAGGAGAGGGGAAATACTGCAATACTACACATGAGGAGATGCTTCTGTCTGACTCAGTTTTCGCAGTCTTTACAATGGCCTACAAGGCCCTACATGATCTGTCCTCTTGCTAACTCCTTTCTGCTCTCATTTCCTACCACTTTCCACTTGCTCCCTCCGCTTCAGCCACACTGGCCTTCTTGCTGTCCTATGAACACGCCAAGCATACTCACCTTAGAGGCATTGCACTTGCTTTGCCTTCTGCTTGGAATAACTCATTCCTTCTGACATCTGCTTGTTTGGCTTCCTCGTATTTTCAGATGTCTGCTCAAACATCACTCTTGAAGAGGTCTCCTCTGACCAACGCAACCTATCAAAAATAACAACTCTCACCCTACCCTACTCCAATCCAGGGACTCCCTATTCTTCTCCCTCTGCTTTTTCACCATAGTATTTTTACCATCTGCCATATTACAAATGTATTTGTTTGTCTGTTCCCTCACGATTAGAATCTAAGCTCCATGAGAGCAGGACTTTGCCGTGTTGTGTTCACTACTGTATCTCCGGCATTACTGAATAAATGAATGAATAAATTGGATGCAGTGTGAAGGGAGAGCTTTAGATAGGAGCAGGGACACTTCATGCCCTATAGCAAGAGCAACTACAGATTAAATGGGTATTAAAGGAGATTAGTTGCTATATCTGGTGAGAAAAGAAGGTAGTTTTTTTGTGATAACTTGTTTTCTCTTCACGACAAAACACTTCAAACTGCATATGACCAAAGTCATCCTCAATCCCATCCTTCCTTCACAGACTACATCCAACCCTTCAAGTCCTGTTGATTCTCTATCCAAAATGTATATCTATACATCTTTTTACTTTTTTTTTTTTTTTTTTGAGAAAGGGTCTTGCTCTGTCACCCTAGCTGGAGAGCAGTGGTGTGAACATGGTTCACTGCAGCCTTAAACCCCTGGGCCCAAGCCATCCTCCCCGCTCAGCCTCCTGAGTAGCTGGGACTCTAGGTCTACACACCATATCTGGTAAATTAAAAAAATTTTTTTCTAGAGATAGGGTTTCTCCATGTTGCTGAGGCAGGCAGGCAAAATATATTTTGAATGCATCCATTTCTCACTCTCTATAACCAACACCTTAGTTGAGGCTACCACCAACTCTTGCTAGTACTAATGCAATACCTTCCTACTCTTATCTGCTTCCAGCTCTTTTTGTTTTTTTTTTGGGGGGGGGTTATTTTGTTTTGTTTTTTGAGGCAGAGTCTCCCTTTGTTGCCCATGCTAGAGTACACTGGCATGATCATGGCTCACTGCAGCCTTGACCTCATGGGCTCAAGCGATCCCACCACCTCTGCTCCCAAGTGGCTGGACTACAGGCATGTACCACCACATGCAACTAATATTTTTTTAATTTTATTTTTAGTAGAGATGAGGTCCTCGCTATGTTGCCCAGGCTGGTCTCAAACTCCTGAGCTCAAGCAACCCTCCTGCCTCAGCCTCCCAAAGCGATAGGATTATAGGTGTGAGCCAAGCCACCCGCTCACTTCGAACTCTTAGTCCCTTCTAATCCATTCCCCATCCATCAACAAGAGTGGTCTTCACAAAAAAATCAGATCATATTAGTCCCCTACGTAAAGCTCTCCCTGCAGTAGCATCTCACTGTACTTAGAATAAAATCCAAACACTTTTCATAGCTTAAAGGCCCTGTATGATCTACCTCCTGACTACTTATTCTTTCCCAGCTCCCATAACACTCCTTTCACTCACCTGACCTCTCAGTTCCTCCAACATGCGAAAACCTTTTCCACCTGGAGCCTCTGTACCTGCAACATTCCTTCTTCATGAAATGCTCCTGCCTCTACTCTTGTCATGTATGGTTCCTTCACAATTAGAGTGACCCCAACTTCATCCCAGCTTGTCCAGGACCTTCCCAGCTTTAGCAGTGAAAGCCCCACATCCTAGAACATTGCAGTCTCAGGCAAACTGCGAGAGTTCATCACCCTATTCTTTTTTTTTTTCTTTTTGAGATGGCATCTCACTTTGTCGTCAGGCTGGAGTGCAGTGGCGTGATCTCGGCTCACTGCAACCTCTGCCTCCTGGGTTGAAGCGATTCTCCGGCTTCAGCCTCCCAAGTAGCTGGGACTACAGGCGTGTGCCACCACACCAGGCCAATTTTTGTATTTTTAGTACAGATGGGGTTTCACCATGTTGGCCAGAATGGTCTTGAGCTCTTGACCTCATGATCTGCCCACTTCAACCTCCCTAAGTGCTGGGATTACAGGAGTGAGCCACTGCGTCCGGCCAATTGCCCTATTCTTAACCAAATATCTTTCCACTTGTGGAGGTCTTCCCTTATTATTCTGCATTTAAAGGTTTCCTTCTATTAGTCACTATTTCAGCCCCCATTTTGTTTCCATCATTATACTTGGACTATTTGTAATTACTAAATTATTATTATTATTAGAGATAGGGTCTTCCTCTGTCATCCAGGTCGGATTGCCCAGGCATGATTATAGCTCACTGTAGCCTTGAACTCGTCTCGAGTAGCTGGGACTACAGGTGCATGCCGCCATGCCTGGCTAATTTTTATTTTTATAGCGATGGGGGCTTACTATGTTGCGGAGCAGGTCTCAAACACTGCCTCAAACTATCCTCCTGCCTTGGCCTCCCAAAATGTTGGGATTATAAGTGTGAGCCACCACACCCAGCCCAATAGCTAAATTATTTTGTCTGTTATGGCAGACATTTGCAATTTGGCTGCCCAGCATATTGTTTCAGTAAAATCTCAAGTTAGAGAGGCAGTTCTGCCTCCTGATGAGGAGGCCAAAAGGGGACAGATATTCCCTTTTCCACACCCTTATGACCAACTAGATATTCCTGCCTGGGATTTTGAACCTTGAAGAGGCTCAAAAAGCAAAGGGTTGGTCCAGACTTCATATGGTTGCTGCGGCACAGTGGAGAATATAGTAGCTGGTAGCAAATATCCATGAGCAGCACAGTCTATCTAGCAGTAAGTCTGATCATGTTCCATGGCAGGATGCCAGTAACGGTGGCATTGAGTGTCCAGCCAGCAAGTGGTGGCATCCGGAGCACAATGTTCCTGGAATAGTATTTTGGCCAGGCCTTACTTTGTTTTCCAGCCTTCCTTGTAATTCTGAGTTCCTCAATATCCTCCAGAAAAATCTCTTTTCTGCTTGAGGAAATTAGAATCAGTTTCTATTATTTGCAACCAAGAACTCTAACTAGAATATCTATTAACTTGATGAAAAATTTTGTTGTTTTGATGCATCCCTGACAAGAATATAAGTTCTAGTCTGTTTTGTTCATGTATCACCAGTGCCTACCACACTGCCCAACATGTAACAGGTACTCAATAAATATTTTTTAAATAAACGAATGAGAAATCACTAAGGTTACAACAATCTCCAAGGAGGTCACAGCTTTATACAAGTATCTGTTTATTTCCATTTATTATTATTATTATTTTTTTTGAGAAAGGGTCTCACTCTGTCACCCAGGCAGGAGTGCAGTGGCGCGATCTTGGCTCACTGCAACCTCCACCTCCCGGGTTCAAGCGATTCTCCTTCCTCAGTCTCCCAAGTAGCTGGGATTATAGGCATGTACCACCATGCCTGGCTAATTTTTGTATTTTTAGTAGAGACGGGGTTTCACCACATTGGCCAGGCTGGTCTCAAATTCCTGACTTCAGGTGCCTGCCTGCCTTGACCTCCCAAAGTGCTGGGATTACAGGTGTGAGCCACTGTGCCTGGCCTATTTTTTTTTTCTCTATTTAGCATCAAAGAGGTAAACCACTAATAAAAAAAAAAAAAATCCTACCCCTTTTCTTTTTTTTTTTGGAAAAGGAGTCTCGCTCTGTTGCCCAGGTTGGAGTGCAATGGCACGATCTCAGCTCACTGCAACCTCCACCTCCCAGGAAGTGATTCTCCTTTCTCAGCCTCCTTAGTAGCTGGGATTACAGGTACATGCCACCATGTCTGGCTAATTTTTGAATTTTTAGTAGAGATGGGGTTTTGCCATGTTGGCCAGAGTGGTCTCAAACTCCTGACCTCAAGTCATCCGCCCAACTCGGCCTCCAAAGTGGTGGGATTACAGGCATGAGCCACCCTGCCCAGCCCCCTATCCCTTTCCTAACCTAAAACCAACTGCTATGCATATTCTTATAGGGTAGGCCATCAATCAAAAATGACTTTATGGCCATGCATGGTGGCTCACACCTGTAATCCTAGCACTTTGGGAGGGTGAGGTGGGCAGATCACTTGAGCCCAGGAGTTAAGAACAGCCTGGGCACTGCAGCAAAACTGTCTCTACAAATATTAGCTGAGCATGGTAGCATGTGCCTGTAGTCCCAGCTACTCAGGAAGCTGAGATGGGAGAATCACCTGAGCCCAGGAAGCTGTGACCTTTGGTGAGCCCTGATCATGCCACTGCACTCCAGCCTGGATGACAGAGTGAGACTGTCTCAAAAAAAGAAAAAGAGAGAGAGAGAAAAAGAAAGAAAGAAAGAAAGAGAAAATGACTTCATAAGAGTTACAATCTAAGAAAATGAGCCCATAAAGGGACAATTTTAAAAAATATTTTTACTTAATTATTTGTATTGTCTAAATTTTTTCAAAGACCATAAAAATGCACTTTGAGAGGCCAAGGCAGGGGAAACACTTGAGCTCAGGTGAGATCAGCCTGGACAAGATAGAAGATCCTGTTTCTTAAAAAAAAAAAAAACAACAACAACAACCAACTCATAGCCCTATGCCATTCTTCCACCTAAACAAAACAAAACTTTCAGAGCAGTGGTCCCCAACCTTTTTGGTACTTGGGATCAGTTTTGTAGAAGACATTTTTTCCAGGGACCTGGGTGGGGATACGGTTTCAGGATGAAACTGTTCCACCTCAGATCATCAGTCATTAGATTCTCAGATTCTCATAAGGAATGGACAACCTAGATCCCTCACATGCGCAGCTCACAAGAGTTCGCCTTTTATGAGATTCTAATGCTGCAACTGATCTGACAGGAGGCAGAGCTCAGGCATTAATGCTCACTGGTACCTCCTACTGTGCAGCCTGGTTCCTAACAGGCCAAGGACCTGTACTGGGGACCCCTGTTCCAGAGTATTCCCTGGGGTCAATCTATTTTAAGTCCATGCTTTTATGCTGTCTATATTACACAACTAAGAATGATATTTCTGAGACTATGAAAGATCTTCAATCACCAGAGAAAGATTCAATTATGTTCACTGTACTGTACTTTAATTTCATAAAAGCAGATCAACATACCTTAGACAAGTTTTCAACAATGAAATTGAAAATAAAATAATTTTTAAAGTTAACATTAAATTCAATTTGCTAAGTTAATACCAGTTGAGACTTAACTATATTAATTACAACATTCTGCAAATGTGAAGACTAACATATTTGTAAAAGTGATGCTAAATGTTCATTTTACATTGCTCTTTTTCAGAAGCCCTAGATACCCTTTCCCCATGCTGACTATTCCTAACTTGCTGTTTTTCTATAGATCTACTATCCATTATCAGCAAGTCCTCAAAATTGTTTATGTTTTAGGAAGGTCACTGTCAATTCTCCCAACATCCATCCACCTTATTCAGATTGTATCTTGGTTCTGTTTTCCCACAAACCATTGAAATTAAAAATAAAATAGGATTTAATACTATGTTATAGAACACGGCTGGGCACAGTGGCTCACGCCTGTAATCCTAGCACTTTGGGAGGCCAAGGCCGGTGGATCACCTGAGGTTGAGAGTTCAGACCAACCTAACCAACATGGAGAAGCCCCGTCTCTACTAAAAATACAAAATTAGCCGGGCATGGTAGCACATGCCTGTAATCCCAGCTACCCAGGAGGCTGAGGCAGGAGAATCATTTGAATCCGGGAGACGGAGGTTGCAGTAAGCCAAGATCGCACCATTACACTACAGCCTGGGCAACAAGAGCAAAACTCCATCTCAAAAAAAAAAAAAAAAAAAAGGAACATAACTCTCAAAATTTAGTGTGCATCAGAATTACCTGGGAGAATTGCTAAAAACAGGCTCCAGAGTCAGGTAGATCCTAGTTTAAACCCTGGCTCTACTGCTTCTGTGTAATCATGAGTATCATACCTTACCTCATGACCCAATGAACTCCCCTCAAAGGGAGATAATAGTCATCTTTCAGGGTTGATATGAGAATGAATTGTGACTAGGGATATATACTGCTTAGCACACAGTGCCTAGTATTCTCTAAGTAGTCAATAAACGGGAACTCTTATTATTGCCTGGCTCTCATTTTTCCTTTCCATTCTAGTCCCTGTACTATCTTCAATACTAAAACTCATTGTTTTTTCCACATTCTTACAATGTCCACTGACAACACTGTGGAGAGCATGACTTCACAATACTTCCACTAAGCTTTTCTAGCACTCTGCGTCAGGCTCTGAACAAACCAGGATTAAAATAAATTAATTAATTAATTAAAATACTTCTTTTTTTTTTTTGAGACAGACCCTCACTCAGCCACCCAGGCTGGAACGCAGTGGAGCAATCTCAACTCACTGCAACCTCTGCCTCCTGGATTCAAGCAATTCTCCTGCCTCAGCCTCCCGAGGAGCTGGGACTACAGGCACACGCCACCACACCTGGCTTATTTTTGTATTTTTAGTAGAAACAGGGTTTCACCTTGTTGGCCAGGCTGGTCTCAAACTCCTGACCTCATGATTCACCCGCCCCTGCCTCCCAAAGTGCTGGGATTACAGGTGTGAGCCACTGCGCCTGGCCAAAAATATTTCATTCTTAAAAGGGAAAATTAGGCTGGGTGAGATGACTCATACCTGTAATCTTAGCACTTTGGGAGGCTGAGGTGGGTGGATCATGAGGTCAGGAGTTTGGGACCAGCCTGGCCAACATGGTGAAACCCCGTCTCTACTAAAAATACAAAAAATTAGCCAGGCATGGTGGCAGGTACATATAGTACTACTTACTCAGGAGGCTGAAGCAGGAGAATCTCTTGAACCCAGGAGGCAGAGGTTGCAGTGAGCTGAGATCAGGCCATTGCACTACAGCCTAGGCAACAAGAACGAAACTCCGTCTCAAAAAAAAAAAAAAAAAAAAACGGGATGGGGGTAATTTTTAAAAAATAAAAATTGCAATCATCATCTGTTACTACACTACCAAGAGCTCAAATGTGGCATGCACTCAAACTGACTAATATCTCCCCTAGCTCTCAAAAACTCTTTCTTTTTTTTTGAGATGGAGTCTTGCTCTGTCACCCAGGATGGAGTTCAGTGGCATGATATGCAACCTCCACCTCTCAAGTTCAAGCAATTCTCCTGCCTCAGCCTCCCGAGTAGCTGGGATTACAGGTGCCTGCCAACAAGCCCTGCTAATTTTTGTATTTTTAGTAGAGACAAGGTTTAATCATGTTGACCAGGCTGGTCTCAAACTCCTGACCTCCAGTGATTCACCTGTCTCAGCCTCCCAAAGTGTTGGGATTACAGACGTGAGCCACCGCGCCCGGCCTAGGTCTCAAAACTTTCTAAACCAGCCACTTCATACCTTCTCAGCAACTTTCAATTACATTCCTGTTCTTACTTTATTGTGTCCACCTAATGATATCTGGCTCTTTAGCCAGGCTTTGAATCATCATCGACTTTCCTGCTGCCTTCACCACCACCTATTCTTCCTCAACCCCTTGTTCATCCACCATTGGCAACCTTTAACCCTTACTATCATCCCTGGAGTTCTAAAGTCTCCACTCTCGCTTTCAGGTCAGAACAGTCTTGTAGGAAGACATTTCCAACAAGTGCCATGCAGGTCTACCTGTTAACACCCTCACCGGACCTTACAAATATCATCTTACTAGCCTTTTAGTAATTCTACAGTCTCCAAAAGTCAATTACAACCTTCTTCAAACATTTTAAGACTCTCACCTCACAATCTCCTCTGAATAATCAGATTGCTTCCATTTTTACTTTCCTGAGGACATCAAGGCCATTGAGCATCCCCTCATCTATCAGCCTTCTTCATAACTCCACATATTTTAGTCCCTATACTACAATAATTAAGCACTAACATTACACTATAATAATTAAGCATTATTAATCGACAAGTATTGTTCTACATGATTTATGCGTAATTAACTCATTCAATCCTGATAACAACTCAAGAAATTGAACACAAGGAGATCATATGACTCACCTACAGTCATATATCTAAAACTGGAAGAGTCAAGCTATGAATCCAGGCAGTCTGGTTCCAAAGGCTACTTCTCAGACCACTGCGCTCCACTGATTCACATGCTCTTAACTTTTCCTACTGATCCTGGATAATTTCAAAGTCATCCTTTGATAGGGACTGGGAAAGGTGGTCATATAGGGTTAGTTATCCTTAGCTGTTCTGTTTTAACTTTTCTACAAAGGAGAATATATTCAAGGATGATTTGTGAAATTAAAAATTTATAAAATGACTTACTACAAAGCTATGGTAAACAGCGTGGCACTGGCATAAAGACAGACATATAGACTAATGGAATAGAATAGAACCAAGAAATAAACTCTCACATAGATAGTTAAATGATTTTTGAAAAGGGTGCCAAGACCATTCAATGAGAAAAGGATAGTTTTTCAACAATTCATGCTGGGACAACTGTATTTCCACATGCAAAAGAACAAAGTTAAAGCCTTCTCTTACACAATATACATGCATTAACTCAAAATGAATCAGAGACCTAAACTTAAGAGCTACAATTATAAAACTCTTTAAAGGAGTTTTATAATTAGGGAGATGAGCCCAGTGGCTCACATCTGTAATGGGAGCACCTTGGCAGGCCATTACAAGATCAAGATCGCTTGAGGCCAGAATTTTGAGACCAGCAGAGTAACATAGTAAGACTCCCATCTCTACAAAAAACAAATTAGCCTGGTGTGGCGGTGCATGCCTGTAGTACTAGCTACTATGGACACTGAGGTGGGAGGATCCCTTGAGGCCAGGGGTTTGAAGTTACAGTGAGCTATGTGATCACATCACTGTATTCCAGCCTGGGTGAAACCCCATCTCTACTATTTAAAAAAAAAAGGTAGGGAGGGGGGTGAGGAAAGCTGTATGACATTGAATTTGGCAATGATTTCTCAGATACAACACCAAAAGCACAAGCAACAAAACAAGTGGACAAATTAGACTTCATCAAAATTAAACACTTTTTTGCATCAAAGGACACAATCAACAGTGAACAGGCAACCAACAGAATAGGAAAAAATATTTGCAAATCATTTATCAGATAAGGGATTGATATCCAGAATATATAAAGAACTACAATTCAACAACAACAAAAGAAACAACTCAATTAAAAAATGGGCAAAGGACTTGAATAGACACTTCTCCAAAGAAGATATTCAAATGGCCAGTAAGCATATGAAAAGGTGTTCAACATCACTAATCATTAGGGAAATGCAAATCAAAATTAAAATGAGATACCACTTCATAGTCATCAGGATGGATATTATCAAAATCAGAAAATAAAAAGTGTTAGCTATGATATGGAGAAATTGGGACACTTGTGCATTGCTGGTGGGAATGTAAAATAGAACAGTTGCTGTGAAAACAGTATGAGAGTTTCTCAAAAAATTAAACATAGAATAACCATATGACCCAACAATTTCACTTCTGGATATATACCCTAAAGAACTGAGGCTGGGTGTGATGGCTCATGCCTGTAATCCCAGCACTTTGGGAGGCTGAGGTGGGTGGATAACCTGAGGACAGAAGTTCGAAACCAGCCTGACCAACATGGTGAAACTCTGTCTTTACTAAAAATATAAAAAAATTAGCCAGGTGTGGTGGTGCATGCCTGTAGTCCCAGCTACTTGGGAGGTGGAGGCATGAGAATCAGTTGAACCCAGGAGGCAGAGGTTGCAGTGAGTCAAGATTACGCCATTGCACTCCAGCCTAGGCAACAAGAGTGAAATTCTCTCTCAAAAAAGAAAAAAGAACTGAAAAAAAAAAAAAAGAACTGAAAGCGGGGCCAGGTATAGTGGTTCATAAACTTGTAATCCCAATTCTTTGGGAGGCTGAGACGGGAGGATTGTTTGAGCCCAAGGGTTCAAGGCTACAATGAGCCATGATCACATCACTGCACTGCAGCCTGGGCAACTAAGTGAGACCCTGTCTCCAAAAAAGTAAAAGAACTGAAAGCAAGGACACACACAGATATTTGTAAACCAATTTTCATAGCAACAATATTCACAATTGCCAAAAGGTTGAAATCCAAATATCACAAAATGTGGTATACATACAATGGGATATTACTCTGGCATAGAAAGGAATGAAATTATGATACATGCTACAACACAGATAAAGCTTGAGAGCATTATGCTAATTGAAATAAGCCAGTTACAAAACAAAAAACCTTGTATCCTTCCACTTTCCAGCGATATCTAGAATAATCAAATGTATAGATTATTCTATACTTTCTATAGAAAGTAGAATGGTGGTTGTTAGAAGCTGGGAGAGGGGGAAAATGAGAAGTTGTTTTATGGGTACAGAGTATCAGTTTTCCAAGATTAAAAGAGTTCTGGAGATTGGTTACACAACAATGTAAATGTGTGTAATACTACTGAACTATACGCTTAAAAATAGTTATGATGATAAAGGTTATGTGCATTTTACAATTTAACATAAACCTAATTTTAAAAAAAGGGGAATGAAATTCTGATACATGTTACAACACTGATTATCAATGAAAACATTACACTATGAAATATATGCCAGAGACAAAATGACAAATATTGTATGCTTCCATTTATATGAGGTACCTAGAGCAGTCAAATTCATAGAGGGCAGAAAATAGAATAGTGGTTACTAGGGGCTGGGGAAGGGAGAGAAAATGGGAGTTCTTGTTTACTGGGTACAGGATTCTGTTTGGGGGGCCAGGTGCAGTGGCTCACCTGTAATCCCAGCACTTTGGGAGGGTGAGGTAGGCAGATCACCTGAGGTCAGGTGTTCGAGACCAGCCTGACCAAAATGGTGGAACCTTGTTTCTACTAAAAATACAAAAAAAAAAAAAACAGCTGGCCGTGGTGGTGCACACCTGGAATCCCAGCTACTCGGGAGGCTGAGGCAGGAGAATCACTTGAACCCGGGAGGTGGAGGTTCCAATGAGCCAAGATCATGCCACTGTACTCCAGCCTGGGCTACAAAGCAAGACTCCATTTCAAAAAAAAAAAAACTTTGCTTGGGTTAATAAAAAAATCCTCGAGATGGGTAAGTACACTCACAATAAAATGAAGGCACTTAATACCACTAAACTGTACACTTAAAAATGATTAAAATTGTAAATTTTATGTTTTACTATAACAAAAAATGTATAAAACAAACTACTATATAAATATGACCCCTGTATTTGTGTCCTAGATCTCTCCTTTTTGATTCCTAGCTAACATTATTCCTATATCTCTCTACTTATCAGTACCACAGTGGCTACCGCTCTTTCTCCCCATACTTTCTCTTCGCTTTAAACTTAGAGTCATTAGCTTTCATTTTCTCCTCTATACAGCTGGCCCTGAAATGTACATTTCTCATCCTGATAGCCTCAACTCCTCATTTAGTATTTCCAACTAAATTTCCTCCTTAGCATCTCTAACTTAATGTCCAAAACAGAACATATCTAGTCCCTCTGAATCCACCCTTCTTTTCAAATTCATTATAGTGTTGTCACCATTTCTCCAGCTAGTCAGGGTAAAGTCAAAAATAATACCCTCTCAAATACCTATGTCCTTTTTTCATATCGTCCTGTTATTCATAGACCTTTTTTTTTTTTTGAGATGGAGTCTCATTCTGTTGCCCAGGCTGGAGTGCATTGGTACGATATACGCTCACTGCAACTTTTACCTCCTGGGTTCAAGTGATTCTCCTGCCTCAGCCTCCCAAGCAGCTGACATTACAGGCACCCACCATCACACCCAGATAGTTTTTATATTTTTAGTAGAGACGAGGCTTCACCGTGTTGGCCAGACTGGTCTAAAACTCCTGACCTCAGGTGATCTGCCCACCTCAACCTCCCAAAGTTCTGGGATTACAGGTGTGAGTCACCACTCCTGGCCCATAGCACTTTTTTTCTTTTTCTTTTTTTTTTGAGACGGAGTTTTGCTCTTGTTGCCCAGGATAGAGTGCAATGGAGCCTTCTCGGCTCACATCTCCGCTTCCCAGGTTCGAGTGATCCTCCTGCCTCAGCCTCCTGAGTAGCTGGGATTACAGTTGCCCGCCACCACACCCGGCTAATTTTTTGTGTGTGTATTTTTAGTAGAGACAGGGTTTTGCCATGTTGGCCAGGCTGGTCTCGAACTCCTGGCTTCAGGTGATCCACCCATCTCAATCTCCTAAAGTGTTGGGATTGCAGGCATGAGCCCCCGCGCCCAACCAGTACTTTTTTTTTGAGACACAGTCTCACTATGTTGCCCAAGCTGGAGTGCAATGGTGTGATCTCAGCTTACTGCAGCCTCCACCACCTGGGTTCAAGTTCAAGATTCTCCTGACCCAGCCACCCAAGTAGCTAGGATTACAGGCGCTCGCCACCACGCCTGGCTAATTTTTGTATTATTAGTAAAGATGGAGTTTCATCACGTCGGCCAGGCAGCTCTTGAACTCCTGGCCTCAAGTGATCCACCCGCTTCAACCTCCCAATGTGCTGGGATTACAGGCATGAGCCACCATGCCGGCCTCATATAATTTTTATTACAGTATGTTGTTGTAATTGTTCTATTTTATTATTAGTTATTATTGTTAATCCCTTACTATGCCTAAGTAAAAAACTCCATCACAGGTATATATGCATAGGAAAAGCATAGTATATATAGGGTTCAGTACTGTCTGCAATTTTAGGCATCCACTGGGGGTCACAGAATGCATTCCCTGTGGATAATGGGTTACTAACTGTATTATAAACTGCTCTTTAGGTTTTTTTTTTTTTTTTCCTATTTTGAGGTATAAATGACAAAATTTATACATACTTAAGGAGTACAATGTAATGATTTATGTATATATTATGTAAAGATTACCACAATGAACTTAATTAACATATCCTTCATCACAGTTACCCTTTGTGTATATGTGATGAAGACACAAACTGCTTTTAATATTTTATTCACAAGCCTATTGAGGAGGTAGTTTTAAATTATTATGCTCTCCATTTTATAAATTAAAAACTGACATCAAGTGGTTGTCTTGTGAACAGTCATAACACCAAGTAAATAAAAGAACGAGGCTGGATATGGTGGCTCGCCCTTGTAATTCCAGCACTTTGAGAGGCCAAGGTGATAGCAGCTGCAGCTCCAGAGGGCTTGCTGCCATCATCACGCTGGTTGCAGCAGAGAGGCATGGATAGGGATGCATGATGCGTGGAGCTAGCAGGAGCCCTGCCCCTTCTGAGTTAGGGCAGGAGCTCCCCTGGTGCTGCTGGAAACCTAGGCCTCCCACTCCATGGAGCAGGCAGGAGCCCTGCCCTCCTAGGTGGGGTTGCAGCCACCCAA
>PVKP010031206.1:0-27161 GCA_004027715.1 Plecturocebus donacophilus | reverse complement strand
TTTTAAGTTATCACGGCGGGGTATTGGGAAAAGTTTTCAATTAGAAATAATCGCACCTCGGATAAACCTCATTGGCTATGATACTGCCACTGCGCAAAACTAATCATTAAAGTTTTTTTCCTCTCATTTTGACTATTAAAATAATTATGTCTCATCTGGCTGCTTACAACAGGAATCTCCTGTATTTAGAAGAATAATATTTAGAAGTGCCACAGGCCAGGCGCAGTAGCTCACACCTGTAATACCAGCACTTTGGGAGGCCAAGGCGGGGCAGATCACCTGAGGTCAGGCGACCAGCCTGGCCAATATGGTGAAATCCCATCTCTACTAAGAATACAAAAATCAGCTGGGCATGGTGGAGTGCACCTGTAGTCCCACTACTTAGGAGGCTGAGGTAGAGGAATCGCTTGAGGCAGAGGAATTTTAGCATATAAATAGAATCCATATAAATAGAGGACTAAGATTCCAGAAATAAAACATCTGATTAAAATGAATAATTCAAAATAGTGTTTTAATCGATTAAAAACAGGATAATAACAGAAAGGTATATAGAAAGTACCCAGGTTGATGCAGAGATGGATAGATAAGAATGGGAGACACAGAAAACTGTAAGAGCCCTCTGGAACATGGTGAAAAGTTCTAAGCTACCTATAATTGGATACCTAGAATAAGAGAGAGAGAAAACAAGGTGCAGCAATATTTGAAGAAACCTGGCTGAGAATTTTCCCACACTGATGAAAGACATCATAGTACAGTCTCACAAAGCTCTACAAACCCTAATTATGATTCGAAAGCAAAGAAAACCCCTGAACACCCAGGCACATTGCAGTAAAACCTATGAAAGCTAACAGCAAAGAGAAAATCTGACAAGCAGGTAGAGAAAAAGAAAACAATGGACTCACAATAGACTTTTTTAGTAGAAACTCTGGAAGCTGAAGACAATGGGATGTCATTTTATTTTAGATGCTTAAAAAAAAACCCAAATGGAGTGCTGCCAATGCCCCGGTGGAGAAGCTGAGGTCAACATCAGATTTGAAATATTTAGAGGATACAAAACTATTTCAGCAATGCAGACAATTAAGTGTGGTTGCAGGTGATGGTGCTGTTGGTAAAACATGTTTCCTGATATCCTACACAACAATTTCCACCAGAATATGTACTGACTGTTTTTGACAACTGTGCAGCCACAGTTATGATTGATGGAGAACCATATACTCTTGGACTTTCTGATACTGCAAGGCAAGAAGATTATGACAGATTATGACAGCTGAGTTATCCACAAACAGTTGTATTTCTAGTCTGTTTTTCAGTGGTCTCTCCATCTTCATTTGAAAATGTGAAAGAAAAGTGAATGCCTGAGATAACTCACCACTATCCAAAGACTTCTTTCTTGCTTACTGGGGCCCAAATTGATTTCAGAGATGACCCCTCTACTATTGAGAAACTTGCCAAGAACAAACAGAAGTCTATCACTCCAGAGACTGCTGAAAAGCTGGCCCATGACCGGCAGGCTGTCAAGCATGTGGAGTGTTCTGCACTCACAATGAATGGCCTAAAGAATGTATATGACAAGCAATATTGGCTGCCTTGGAGCCTCCAGAACCGAAGAAGAGCCACAGGAGTGTGCTACTATGAACATCTCTTCAGAGTCCTTTCTGCACAGCTGGTGTCGGCATCATACTAAAAGCAATGTTTAAATCAAACGAGATTAAAAATTAAAATTTGTTTTTGCAATAATGACAAATGCCCTGCACCTACCCACAAGCACTCATGTGAGATAAGGCCCATAGGTATGGCCCCCACTTCCTCCTCCCAGTACTAGTTAATTTCGAGTAATTGTGTATTGTCAGAAAAGTGATTAGTACTAGTTTTTGTTTCATTGTTTAAATTTTTTTTTTTTTTTTTTAAAGCAAGGCATGTTTGTGGATGACTCTGTAACAGAATAATTAGAATTGTTGAAGCTATTCCCTGGTTCCACTCTGGAGAGTAATCTGGGACCTCTTAGTTTTTTTTTTTTCCTCCTCTTTTTTTGGGGGGGAGTGTGTGTGGGGTTTGTTTTTTAGTCTTATTTTAATTCATTAACCAGTGGACAGCCCTTAAGGGGAAGAAGATGGATTGATCCACATTCCACTTCCTAGATCTAGTTTAGAAAACATGTTCCCCATCTGGTGCTCTTAGGAAGGAATATAGTAAATGCCTCATTTAATAACATACTTTTTGAAAGTTGCCTTTTCTCTCTACCCTTGAGTAGATCCAGTATTTGATGAAACTCATAAAAGTGGGTGGAGCCTGTCTTGCCCCTCCTCTTTTCTAGGACATACTATATGTAACTGTGACTTTCAAGGGCATTTGTTTGCCATTTGCTGATTTTTTTTGGGAAGTTAATTTCTAACTTCACTGATAAATGAAGAAAAGTATTGCACCTTTGAAATACACCAAATGAATTGGGTTTGTAATTTAAAAAATTTTTTTTCCCTGTCAAAAAAACCAAAAACAAATGACAGCCTAGAACTCTATTTCAAGAGAAATTATCCTCCTAAATAAGTGTAACATAAAGGTATTTCAGATATCTGAAAAGCTGAGTGAATTCACTGGGAGACTATGATAAAATGCCAGAAGAGTTAATCAGGCAGAACAAAAATGATAGCAATTGGAACAAGGAGCTTCAGGAAAGAATTAAGAGCATGAGAATAGCTAAATTTGTAGGTAAATATAAGCAGACATTGCTTAAGAACAATAATAGCCTGTAATCCCAGCTACTCAGGAGGCTGAGGCCGGAGAATCGCTTGGACCTGGGAGGCAGAGGTTGCAGTGAGCCGAGATCGCGCCATTGCACTCCAGCCTGGGTGACAGAGTGAGACTCCGTCTCAAAAAAAAAAAAAAAAAAAGAACAATAATAGTAATAATATCTTTAGGAGTTTAAAATAAATATAGAAATAAAGATCTATGACAACAATGGAACAAAAGGCAAGGAGTAAATGGAATTAAACTGTTAGTTTTTTTCATTGCTTTGAAATGGCAAAACATTAATTTCAGGAGTGTTCAAATAAATCAAAGATTCATAGGGAATATTAAGGGCAATTATTTTCAGATGTTTCAGTCTCAGGACTGCTTTACACTTTTAAAAATTATTGAGGAACCCAAAGAGCTTTTATTTATGTGGGTTTTATCTATTGATATTTACTGTACTTGAAATTAAAATGGGAAAGTTTTAAAATATTTATTTTAAAAGCCAGTAAGCTACTACCTGATATTGCAACAGTCATATTTTCGATAAAAATACTTTCAAAACAAAAAAATAGTGCAAAGAGTGGTATCATTTCACATTTTTGCAGATCTCTTTAGTGTCTGTGTTAGTTTGCTATGTACGCCTGCCATAACAAAATACCACAGATTGGGTGGCCGAAACAACAGAAATTTATTTTCTCACAGTCCTGCAGGCTAGAAGTCCAAGATCAAGGTGGCTACAGGGTTTGTGTCTCTCCTTGGCTTGCTGATAGCCGCCTTTTTGCCGTTGCTTCTCATGGTAATCCCTCTGTGTGAGTACACCCCTGATGTCTGTGTGTCCAAATTTCTTCATCTTGAAAAGGTACCAGTCGGATTGGATTAGGCTCCAGCTAATGGCCTCATTTTAACTTAATTATCTCTTTAAAGGCTCTATCTCCAAATGCAGTGACCTTCTGAGGTACTGGGGGATAGGATTTCAACATATGAATTTGGAAGGGTGCAGTTTATTTTATGGGAATGAATTAATAAAAGATACCTGAATTCTCATATCTCTTTCATAAAATCCTTTGCAATGTCACATGTCACGTAGCTTCTAGAAAACATCACTCTGCACTCATGAGAAAAATGACAATGAAAAGGCAAATAATGTTTTAGAATTATTATGAAAAGTTTTCAGAATCACTGCTACAGGTTAATCATGAAAATAATAATAAATGGATGTATATTAAATTGAATAGAGTAGAAAATAAGATAATGAAAATGTTTGATTAATGTAAAAAGCATGAAAAGAGAAATAATGGAAGAAACCAGTAAAACCAATAGGAAAAGAATAACAAGATGGCATACTTAAACCTAACTAGATTAGTAATTATATTAAAAGTAAATGGGACCAGGCATGGTGGTTCACGCCTGTAATCCCAGCACTTTGGGAGGCCAAGGCCTCACTTGAGGTCAGAAGTTCAAGACCAGCCTGGCTAATATGATGAAACTCCATCTCTACTAAAAATACAAAAACTAGTCAGGTGTGGTGGGAGTACCTGTAATCCCACCTATTTGGGAGGCTGAGGCAGAATGACTTGAACTCGGGAGGCAAAGTTTGCTGTGAGCCGAAATTGTGCCATTGCACTCCAGCCTGGGCAAGAAGAGCGAAAACTTCATCTCAAAAAAAAAAAAAAAAAAAAAAAAGAAAAATAAAGTAAATTGATTAAACACTCCATGTAAAATATAAAGATTGTCACTCTAGATTAAAAACAAGATTCAAGGCCAGGCGCAGTGGCTCACACCTGTAATCCCAGCATTTTGAGAGACTGAGGTGGGTGGATAACCTGAGGTCAGGAGTTCGAGACCTGACTGGCCCACGTGGTGAAACCCCGTATCTATTTAAAAAATACAAAAATTAGCCAAGCGTGGTGGCAGGTACCTGTAATCCCAGCTACTTGGGAGGCTGAGGCAGAAGAATCACTTGAACCTGGGAGGCAAAGGTTGCAAGTGAGCCAAGATCCTGCCATTGTACTCCAGCCTGGGCAACAAGAGCAAAAACTCCATCTCATAAATAAATAAAAATAAGATTTGAATATATACTGCTTTCAAAAGATACACATGAAATATAAGGATTTAATAGAAAAAAGATATACTATGCATGTTATTTTTCTGCTGCTGTGCAATACAGTACCTCAAACAACAACCATTTGTTGGCCTGCAGTTCTGTAGGTCAGAAGCCTAAGTATGGAGGGCCAGATTCTCTCCTTGGGTCTCAAAGGCTGAAATCAAGGGGTCAACTGGGATGAGTACTGAAGAATCCACATCCAAGCTCACTCAAGCTTTGTAAGCAGACCTGTTTATTGCAGTGGTAGGACTGAGGTCCTCATTTCCTTTCTGTCAGCTACAAACTGCTCTCAGTTCCCAAAGGATGTCCATATTCCTGGATACATATCCCCTCTATCTTCAAAGCCAGCAATGGTGAATGTCTTTCACGTTGAACCCCTTCCACTCATTTGTTAAATATCTTTCACCAGGAAAGCCCCATTCTTTTTAAGGGTTCACTTGGTTACGTCACACCCAGTGACAGGCATTCTCCCTTAGTGTCAACTGATTTGGGAACTTAATTAAATTTATAAAGCACGTAGCTTAGTATCTGACTGAATAACTAGGAACTGCCTGTACACTAGGGGCTGGGAATCTAGAGACCATTTTAGAATTCTGCCTGTCACACCATGCAAACACCAAAATTGTTTTGATCATATTAACATCAGAAAAAATAGAATTCATGGTAACAGATAAACATATTCAATGTGGACAAAAGGGCCAATTCAACAGGAATGTATAAAATACTAAATTGGCATATACCAAATAATATGGTTTCAAAATACATAAAATAATCCCTGATAGAAGAAAAAGGTAACTCCAAAATCATAGTTAGACTATTGAAGACACAATTTTTCGTGGTTGATAGGACAAGTAGAAGAGTAAATCACTAGAGCCAGGTGTGGTGACTCACGCCTGTAATCTCAACACTTTGGGAGGCTGAGGCAGGTGGATCACCTGAGGTCAGGGGTTCGAGACCAGCCTGGCTAACATGGTGAAACCTCGTCTCTATTAAAACTACAAAAATTAGCTGGGTGTGGTGGTGGGCAGTTGCAATCCCAGCTACTCAGGAGGCTGAGGCAAGAGAATCGTTTGAACCTGGGAGGCAGAGGTTGCAGTGAACCGAGATTGCACCATTGCACTCCAGCCTGGGCAACAAAAGCAAAATTCCATCTCAAAGAAAAAAAAAATAACTAGGAATGTGGAAGATATGAAGAAAATTATTAAGCAACTTGATCTAATTAGTATTTACAGAACATTAACATCTAAGTGCAGAATTTTCAAGTGAAAATTCTTACTTTCATGTTATTTTCAAGTGAACATGAAGCATTAGCGAAAATATACCAGAGGCTGGGCCATAAAGTTAAGTCTCAAAAAGTTCTAAGGATTAAAGTAATATAGTGTGAGGCCAGGCACAGCAGCTCATCATCTATAATCTCAGCACATTGGGAGGCTGAGGTGAGTGGATCACTTGAGGTCAGCCTGACCAACATAGTGAAACCCCATCTCTACTAAAAATACAAAAAAAAAAAAAAAAAAAAAAAAAATAGCTGGGTGTGTTGGCACACACCCATAATCCCAGCTATTTGGGAGGCTGAGACATGAGAATCACTTGAACCCAGGAAGCAGAGGTTGCAGTGAGCCAAGATTGCACCATTGCATACCAGTCTGGGCGACAGAGTGAGACTCTGTCTCAAATAATAATAATAATAATAATAATAATAATAATAATAATAATAATAATGTATGTTCTTTGGCCACATTGGAATTAAACTAGAAATCTGTAATAGATAAGTAGAAAATCCACAAATGCTTTACAACCAATTAACATACTTCTAAATAGTCAAGGGTCAAGGTAAAAATTATAATGAAGATTAGAACATATTTTTAATGGAATGATAATAAAATACAACAAAACCTATGGACAGAAAAATTAACTCGAAATTGAGTGTAGGACTAAACATAAAATATAAAGCCATACAATTTCCAGAAAAAAAAACAGAAGGAAAAACTTCAGGATCCTAGGGTAGATTAAAAATTTCTTAAATAAGAACCAAAAAGGTATGACAAAGAAAAAAAGACAAATTGATATCCATCCAAATCCAAAACATCTGTTCTTCAAAAGACACCACTAGAAAAATTTATAAGGAAGCTAAAGACTGAGAGAAAATATTCACAACATGTATATATGATAAAGGACTTGTATCTAGACTAAACAAAGAGCATTACAACTTAATACTAAGACCAATAACTTAATTTTTAAAATGAGCAAAATATTTAAACATACTTGACAGTGGAAAGATATAAAGGCCATTAAGCACATGAAAAATGCTCAACACAATCATCACGGAAATGCAAAACAAAACCACCTTAAAGCACTGCTGCGCACATTAGAAAAGTTACAATTAAAAAAAAAACCTGGCCGGGCACAATGGCTCACGCCTGTAATCCCAGCACTTGGGGAGGCCAAGGCAGGTGGATCACGAGGTCAGGAGTTCGACACCATCCTGGCTAACACAGTGAAACCCCATCTCTACTAAAAATATGAAAAATTAGCCGGGCATAGTGGCACGTGCCTGTAGTCCCAGCTACTCAGGAGGCTGAGCCAGAAGAATCGCTTGAACCTTGGAGGCGGAGGTTGCAGTGAGCCAAGATTGCCACTGCACTCCAGCCTGGGCAACAGAGTGAAGACTCTGTCTCAAAAAAACAAAAAAAATTAAACAAAAAACCTGACAATCCAGTTGGCAAGGCTGAAATTACATGAAAAAATCATGTATTGTTGGTAGGTTGTAAAATGGTACAAATACTTTGGAAAACAATTGGCAGTTTCTTATAAAGTTTTACATGTATTTGTCATATGAACTAGCAACTCCAAACCTAGAAATTGATGCAATATAAATGAAAAAATATAGGTCTACACAAAAACTTGTATGTGACTGTTCATAGCAGATTTATTAATCATAACCCCCTACTGGAAACAACCATCCACCACCGAGTGAGTTAATCAATTGTGGTCATATATTAATATAATGGTATGCTAATCAGCAATAAGAGAATGAAACACTGACACACACCATATTAATGGATCGCAAAACTTTATGCTGAGAGGAAGGCAGACACAGAAGAATATGATGCATAATTCCATTTATATGAAAGTCTAGAAAAGATAATTCTAATCTATATTGACAAAAAGTAGATTTATAGCTTTTGGAGTCAGAGATGAGAAGCACTGTCTGGGAAAGAATACAGGAAATTTTAGGAGAGATGAAAATTTTGTTTATCTTGATTGTAGTGGTAGCTATATAAACAAGATCTCCTAAATCTTGCCCAAACTTATCAAAATGTAAAGTTAAACTGGGTACAAATTGTTATATATAATTTATGTCTCAATAAAGGTTTTAAAAACCTGTTTGATATAGCTATAAATAGGTACTTTAAAGAAATGCATAGTGTTAAATACAAACATTAGCAAAAAAGAATTGTTGAAAATTGCTTATCTAAGATTTCATTCCAAGAAGCTAGAAAAAAACCCCAGTAAATTATATCCAAATAAAATACACAGAAGAAAATAAAGAAGCATGAATTAGTGAAAAAGAAATTAGCTGCATAATAGTTAATGAATGAGTTTAAAAAAAATAATAAATGTTAAGTTCTAGAAAACCTAATCAAGAAAACAAAAAGAGAGTACATAAATTACCAACACCAGGACTGAAGAAGGGAACATCACTTTAGATCCTAAAGATATTATAAATACAACAAAAGATATTATAAACTATTTAAAGACAGTAACTAAGATATTTTGGTGAAATTATATGGACATAATTTTTTAAAGAATTTACAAAATGTACACAAGAGACAGAAAATCTGATTAATCTTACATCTATAAAATCATTGAATCTACAGTTAAAATTTTTCAACAAAGAAAATTCCTGACCCAGGTGCTTCACTGGTAATTTTTTCACAAAAAATTATGGCAAAATAATACCAATACCAATAATACCAACCTTATACATTTTACATACATTCTTCCAGAGGACCAAAAACAAACAAAAAAACCAAAAACAAAATTAAAGGGAATTCTCAACTCATGTTGAGTCCATAATTCTGATACAAAGTCAAACAAGGCTATTACAAGAAAAAAAAAACACAAAAGATAATATAGACATAGACATAAAATCCTATACAAAATTTTGACAAATTTAATTCAATACTACATTAAAAATATTACCCATAATGACCAAATGAAATCTATTCCATGAATTCAAATTGCTTTAATATTCAAAAATCAATTTGTATAGATGAACCTTGAGGACATTATGCTAAGGGAAATAAGCCAGTTACCAAAAGACAAGTATTTTATTATACTACTTACATGAGGTATCTAGAGCAGTCAAATTCATAGAGACAGAAAGTAGGATGGTGGTTTCCTAAATCTATTCCATATACATTCCATATGGATATGGATATTCCATATGGAATAGATTTAGGGGGTGAAGTGGGGAATGGAGAGTCATTGTTTGATGGGATTCAGTTTCAGCTTTCTAAGATGAAACACATTCTGGAGATGGATGGTTGCACCATATGAGTTAATACCACTGGACTGTACACATAATAATGGCTGGGATGATAAATTATATGTGCATTTTATGACAATTTTTTTAAATGTTTAAAATCAAACCACATAAACACATTAAAAACAAAAAACTATAATCATCTCAATAGTGGCAGAAAATGTATTTGATAAAATTCAACACCCATCCTGATAATAAACCTCAGAAAAGTAATTTGAGTGATAGAGACTACCTAAAATTTACACCTCAAGTCATACCAAATGATAGAATGTTTTGTTCTCCTTTAGATTCTGGGGAAGAGGCAAGGATGTCTACAAATACTATTTCTGAAGGTCCTAGCCAGTGCAATAAAGCATGAAAAAATGATATAAAGATTATAAAGAATAACATAAAACTGACTTTACCACAGATGACATATTGTGTACATAGAAAGTCAAAAAGAATGAACAATTATAAATAAGTGAATTTAGCAAGGTCACTGGATATAAGATTAGGTTTTAAAAATCTATTCCATATATATGTGTATATACATATATATATGAGACATACTGAATACCTATGTTGTAACAATCAACATCATTTGATGCTATAGCATTTATAGCATCAAAAACATCAAACACATAGTACTGATTAACAAAACTTCTACAACTGAAAAAAATACAGTAACTTCTATAATTGAAAAAAATTGTAAAAAAATATATTCCATATATATGTATACACATATATATGAGATATACTTATGTTGTAATAATCAACATTTAATGCTATAGCATTCATACCATCAAAAACATCAAATACATATTACTAATCTAACAAAACTTCTACAATGGAAAAAATATAATAATTTCTATAATTGAAAAAAATTGAAAAACATTGCAAAAATACAAAAATTGCTGAAATTTTGAGGTCAGGGGTTTGTAAGGCAGGTGGATCACTTGAAGTCAGGAGTTCAAGACCAGCCTAGCCAACAAGGGGAAACCCCACCTCTACTAAAAAAAACACAAACACTTATCTGGGTATGGTGGCAGGTACCTGTAATCCCACCTACTTGGGGGGCTGAGGCAGGAGAATCACTTAAGCCTGGGAGGAGCTGAGATTGCGCCACTGTACTCCGGCCTGGTTGACAAAGCAAGGCTGAGCAACAACAACAACAAAACCCAAAATGTTGAAATTAAAGTATCTATATAAACAAAAAGGTTTGGAATACTCATAGATTGAATGTTTCAATATTCATGTTCATACATTCATTTTTCCAGAATTAACCTATGTTTTTGATGTCATGCCAACAAAATCCTAGCTTTTTGGTATGGGGTAATTGAAAAAAAATCATTCAACAATGTATATGAAAATGCCAAGAACCTAAAATAGCAGTGACAATTTTGAACAAGAACAAAATTAGAAAACATACACAGTTGATCCTTGAGCACAGGTTTTAACTGCATGGGACCACTCACATATGGGTTTACTTCTACCTCTGCCATCAGAGAGCAATCCCTCCACTTCTTCCTCCACCTTGGCCTACTCAACGTGAAGATGATGAGGATGAAGATCCTGATGATGATTCACTTCTACCTAGTGAATAGTAAATATATTTTCTCTTCCTTATGATTTTCTTAATCATATTTTTTCTCTAGCTTACTTAAGAATAAAGTATATAATACATATACAAAATATGTGTTAATTGACTGTTATTGGTAAGGCCCCTAGTCAAACGTAGGTTATTAGTAGTTAAGTTTTTGAAGTCAAAAGTTATACAATGATTCTTGATTGTGTGAGGGGTCAGATCGCCTAACCCCTGAATTGTTCAAAGGTCAACTATACTACCAGTTTTCATTTAAAATATTTGGTATTGGTACAATAATAAACATGTAGAACAATGAAACAGAATAGTCCAAAAGACCCTAACATGCATGATCATCTGATTTATCATTAATGTTTAATTGCAATACAAGGAAAAAATGGGAAGGTGGCTTTTTCAATAAATGATGTTGAACAAACTGCTTATTTGTATGAAAAATACTTTAAACTCTACTCCATGCCACCATACATAAATATTAATTTCAGATGGATCATACATATAAAATAGATATGTAGAAGAAAATGTAGAAAAATATCTTTATGACCTTGAGTTAAGTAAATATTTCTTAAACTTGGCAAAAAAGCACTAATCATAAAGAAAAGTTATTCTTTATCAAAATTAAGAACTTATATTCATCAAAGGACATCATTTAGAGAGTGAAAAGGTAACTGCATATAAGATATTTGTAATACAAACATCTAAAAAAAATCTTGTCTCCAGAATACATAAAGAATCCTACAAGTGAGCAAAAAGCAGTTCCCAATTAAAAAATGGCAAAAGTCTTGAACAGGTACTTCTCAAAGAAGATATTTAAAAAGCCAACACATATAGAAAGGGGTGTTCAACAGTATTATCCACTGAGGAAGTACAAATTAAACCCATAACGGAATAGTGGCATGCACAAGAACCAGACCCTGCCAGCTCACTGTGACACTCAAACTGCTCTAGTCAGGTTGATGTGGGTCATCCCCAGGCCCTTACTCAATGGACACTTTTCACTTCTTCTCTCAGTTGAACCTGATGACCATGTTCCTCATCTTGAAGTGCTTGCCTCTAAGGCAGGAATGGGAGGCAGGGTTTAGTTGCAGTAAGGATTTGGAGACAGAATGGAGGGACCAACAGTGTTGGCATAAGCCACATTCAACTCTGTGACAGCAGGGCTTCTTAAAGGTTTGACTCTCCAACCTTTCAGTTAAAAAGTGGTACATTATCTTCAATGAGTATTAGTCTCTTAGTAACAGTTAATAAGTTTCACTATTAAACTTCAATCAGGAATGGTCATTCTAACCCGAATGTCAAGTTGTTCATTTATGATGGAAGATAATTCACATCATTCATCCTCTACTTCCTTCCCAATGTTAAATACATATTTACCCTGGCATCGTGAAATGGGTATTTGCTCTTCTTTTCTTAGCCTCCCTGAAATGTAACTCATCATGCCTTGTTCTTTTGGATGTCAGGTCTTTGATGTGTTAAGGCCTTCTGGTATTCGGGCCATAGCCTCTGGGTTCCCACTGTTACTCTAGGCCTCCCCTAGCAGAAGTATTTCATAATGTTCCCAGAACTTCCAAGCCCTCATTTATAGACTCAGGAGTTATTGGCTATTCTCTCTCTACACTTCATCATGCAAAGTTCAGAGACTTTACATAGATCCATAAAGACACCTGTTGTTGCCATTGTGACCTTTTCTTTGATGGTATGTTGAAAGTGGAACTTCCGAGGCTTGTGATCTTCTGGTCTACCTTCTGGGTACAAGTTTCAGATATTCTTGGACATATTTTTCATTTATCTGGAATTTCTATCATCTCCTACAAATAAAACTCAGTGGTGGGAATAAGGTGCTAAGTAACTTTTTTTGGAATTTAGGTAACGTAAGAACCAATTTCCATGCTCTCAGATCCATGAGCACCTCTCCCCCTCATTGCATATCCAGCATTGAGGGTAGGTCCCGCACATTGAAGGTGTCCAACAAATAAACTGCACAATAAAAAGATTTTTCCTTTTTATATAAATATTGTATGTTCATTGCAAAGAAAAATTTAACTTAAAAACACAGAGAAGAAAGTAAAAAACAAACAAAAAATACCTGACACTTCACTAAAACAGAAATAACCATCATTAATTTTTTGGAGAACATGCTTTCATTCATCTCTCTCAAATGTTCACATAAATACATAATATTACATACACAGTTTTATACCACATGTGCGGCATTTACATTTTTCTGTTTTTACACTCTCCCCTCATCTCTACTCCTTTGCTCCCTCCCCTCAGGGTAATCAATATTAACAGCCTGGTGTATATTTTTCCATACCTGTCTCCATGTGCATCTAATCACACACACACACACACATAAATACAAAATAAATGAGTATGATTATTTTAACAAAAATGAAATACTGTATATATACATTTCTGTCATAAAGCAATTATTTATCATACATTGTGGAAATACATTGATATCAGCTAGTATATAATTCATTTTAAAAATTACTCTCACACTGTTCCATAATATGGATATGTCACAATTTATCTAACCATTTTCCATATTAATGGGCATTCATTTTGTTTGCAGTTGGGGCTTTGCCCCTTCTACAAACCATACTTCAACAAACATGTTTATTTATATTCTTATGCATTGATGCTGCTTTTGTTTCTATGGGACAGAGTCCAAAAGTGAGACTGCTGGGTCTAAGAGTATATATGTTTTAAACTTTTAAATGTATAGTGTTGGACTGATGGTGGAAATATGTTATATAACCTTTAAGTAAGGATACATGGTTTCCCAAACCCCAATAGCAAAAGATCTCTTAATATTTACCAAATCCATGAAGGGGAAATTTCATCTCATTGGTCATTTCAATTTTCATTTCCCTGCTTACTTTTTAGGTTCGAAATCGTTTCATGGGTTAATTATCACTTAGAGTTGCTCTCCTATGAAGAACCATCCAATCCAGTGGGATTAAAGACTTAAATGTAAAAAATAAAATCATCAAAATCTTAAAAACAAATTTAGGATGCTACGTATAACCTAGGCATTAAGGAGATCTGTTTTAAGTAAAATGAGTAAATAAAAAATCTAAAAAGAAAATGATATAAATATTTTCTTATAAAAATGTTGTGCCATTACTAAAAAGTATAAAGACAAATGCTAGATTAAGAAAAATGTTATATAATGACAAAGGATTAATACCTAAAATATATTAAAAGTTCCTCCAAGTTTATAAGAAAAGACAGACAGATGAATAGAAAAATAGGCAAATACATATATAGGCAATTAACTGAAGATAATTTGTTAAACGAGTAAACTATGAAATCTGGATGAAAGCTTTCATTTGTTCATTATTTTCCTCTAGTGAGAGTTTTCTTATAACTTCTATAATTTAATATTATTAAATTATTTTCTACATAATTTTTTATAGAGCTTCTCTGTATACTTTCTGATGAATTCCTAATGAAGATTTTCCTATATTCATAATATATAGTTTATAAAATTCATCTTCTGGAGTTGACATCTGGATGAATGACTTACCATCTTCATATTGACTGAGTTTCTCTCTGATGTATTTTTTGATGTACAGTAAGACTTGAACTACTCCTGAAGGCTTTTCCACATTCATTACATTTATAGGGTTTTTCTCCAGTATGCATCCTCCAGTGTACAGTAAAGTCTGAGTTAGTTCTGAAGGCTTTTCCACATTCTTCACATTTATAGGGCCTCTCCCCAGTATGAATTCTCTGATGTAGGGTTAGCTGTGATACAGTAATACAACCCTTTCCACATTCCTTACAGGTGTAGGGTTTTTCTCCAGTGTGTGTTCTCCAATGCACTGTAAGGTAAGAACCTCTCCTGAAGGCTTTTCCACAGACATCACACTTATAGGGCTTCTCTCCACTGTGGATTTTCCGATGTTCTGTGACATGTACCATCTGGCTAAATGCTTTCCCGCAGTCGTTACATTTAAATGGTTTCTCTCCAGTATGTGTTCTTTGATGTGTATTAAAGCCTGAGTTACTTGTGAAAACCTTTCCACATTCATTACATTTATAGGGCTTCTCTCCAGTATGCCTTCGTTGGTGCACAGTAAGCTGTGATGTATTAGTGAAGGCTTTCTCACATTCATTACATTTATATGGTTTTTCTCCAGTATGTGTCCTTTGATGTACAATAAGATATGATTTAGTCCTAAAGAACTTTCCACAGTCATAACATTTATAGGGTTTCACTCCAGTATGAATTTTCTGATGCTCCTTGAGATTTACCATTTTGGTGAAGGCCCTCTCGCAGTCAGTACATTTATATGGTTTCTCTCCAGTGTGAATTCTCTGATGTACAATTAAGTGTGATTTTATTCTGAAAGACTCCCCACATTCACTGCACAGATAAGGTTTCTCTTCAGTATGAATACGCTGATGTATAATTAGAGAAGAAGAACGCATGAAGGCCTTTCCACATTCATTACATTTATAAGGTTTCTCTCCTGTATGCATTCTGTGGTGTACACTAAGGCATGAATAATTAATGAATGCCTTCCCACACTCATTACATTTATAGGGTTTTTCTCCTGTGTGAATCCGCTGATGTTCTGTGAAATTTGCAATGCGGTTGAATGCTTTCCCACATTCATTACATTCATAGGGTTTTTCCCCAGTGTGGGTTCTTATATGTACAATAAGGCTTGAATTACTTCTGTAGGCTTTTCCACATTCGTTACATCTAAAAGGTTTCTCTCCAGTATGAATCCTCTGATGTACATTAAAAATTGTGGTATTCTTAAAAGACTTCCCACACTCATTGCACTGATATGGTTTCTCTTCAGTATGGGTCTTCTGATGTACACTAAGATATGACTTATTCCTAAAGGCTTTCCCACAATTATCACATTTGTAGGGTTTCTCACCATTGTGAGTTTCCTGATGTCTTGCAAGTTTTGATTTATCACTAAAAGCTTTCCCGCATTCACTACATTTATAAGGTTTCTCACCAGTTTGAATTCTCTGGTGCTGATTAAGACGGGCACACTGGCTAAAAGATTTCCCACACACATTACACTGATAAGGTTTCTCTTTAGTGTGAATTCTCTGATGTACCATAAGTGATGAAGAAGCAATGAAGGCCTTTCCACATTCATTACATTTATAGGGTTTTTCTCCAGTGTGAATTTTTTTGTGCTGACTGAGATATGAAGGCTGGCTGAATGTTTTTCCACATTCATTACATTCATAAGGTTTTTCTTTAGTGTGAGTTCTTTGATGTTGAATGAGCAATGACCTATAACAAAAGGCCTTTTCACATATACTGCATTTGTAGGGTTTTTCCTTATTGGATTTTTTCCCCAAAGTAAGTTTTGAAGTCTGCCTTATGGCTTTGCTGCCTTTCATTTCCTTGCAAATTATCTTTCCCAAATGGGTATTTGTAATCAAATCTATATTTTCTGTGAAATTTTCCTCTTGTGTTTGGTATCTGCTATGAACCTCTTCTGTGGGAACACCTGGTTCTGAAATAAGAATAGATTCAAATCTAAAGCCTCTTTGACTAGTGGGAGTCTTCTTGAGTGTAATTATTCTTTGACTCAAATGATTCTCCTGATTATTTTGTAATCTCAATATCCTATCATTCCATTTCCATAACCCTTCCATTCTGGAATCCCATAGACCATTCTCTGTATGTTTCTCTACTATGACCTGCTGTGATGAATCTTCAGAAATATCCTTTGTTTGTGTAGCATTCTTGGTTGCAGGTTTGGTATCCAGGTCTGGGGTAAAAAAGAGAAAAATCAAGCAATTCTTTTCCTAAGCTGGGGAAATCTCACTCAACAGAATAATAAAAATAATAAATATATGGATAATGAATATGTGGTTTTAATTGGTTTCACACTGACTTGTTTTCTAGGGAGAAGAAGGTAGGGCTAAGGGAGGCTGGTTTAGTAAAAACTAAAGTAGTAAATTCAATGAAACTTTCCCGTTAAAAAAGTCCATTCAGCTGGGCACAGTGGCTCATGCCTATAATCCCAGCACTTTGGGAGGCCAAGGTGAGAGGATTGCTTGAGCTCAGGAGTTTGAGACCAGCCTGGGCAACACAGCACAAAACCCTGTCTCTACAAAAAAATACAAAAATTAGCCAGGCATGGTGGTGTTCACCTGTAGTCCCAGTTACTTAAGAGGCTGAGGTGGGAGGATTGCTTGATCCCAGGAGGTGGAGGCTGCAGTGAGCCAAGATTGTGCCACTGTACCCTACTCTAGGTGACAGAGCAAGACTCTGTCTCTTAAAAAAAAAAAAGTCCATTCATGGTTTATAGCCAACTATTTAAGATGGCATTCTTCAACTTTTGACAAACTCAAAAGTTGTCATACTTCCTTGCTTTCTATTTACTCCACAAACCAGACATTAGTTCCCAACCATACTTTCTATTTGTTCTCATTCTTGATTGACTAGCTTTTTTAGGGCTTTCTCAAATTTCACTGGCAGAATAGTTTATTCAAGTCTTTGTACATATCTTTTAATAAAACTCATATGGAAAAAAACACTGATTTTCAAACAGAGCTGAACAATAAACTAGTCAAAAATTAATATTTATACTTACAGATATTTCAAATAGTGATAATTATTATTTAATTAAGGGTAGATTTTACAACTTTTTTTTATGGCCCTAAGAACATTTCTGACAGCTTCTCTAAAATTCACTAAAAAAAAAAAAGACCAAAAAAAAAAAACAAAACAAAACACTGTGGGGTACTGGTCTTACAACTTGTTTGTGTATGCAATATTTTATTTTTAAGATACTTTAATGCTTTTTAAAACTTCTAATTCATTTTGAGGTAATTGTGCCTCAATGTTTAAACATAAATTCAATAAAAATGCTTACAGATGGTAGAATGGTTTTATGACTTTATTATTTTATTATTTTTGAGGCAGAGTTTCATTGTTGCCCAGGCTGGAATACAGTGGTGCAATCTCAGCTCACTGCAACCTCCACCTCCTGGGTTCAAGTGGTTCTTGTGCCTCAGCTTCCAAAGTAGCTGGGATTACAGGCATGCACTACCACATTCAGCTAATTTTTCTAATTTTTAGTAGAGAGAGAGTTTTGCTGTGTTGGCCAGGCTGGTCTCCAGCTCCTGGCCTCAAGTGATCTACCCTCTTCAGCCTTCCAAAATGCTGGGGTTACAGGTGTGAGCCACTGTGCCCAGCTAGTTTTATGACTTTAAAACTCACTTTTAAGCAGTATGATTTGTCTAAATTACTTTACTTTTATAAAATTTAACTTTCTGTCATGCTGTTGCTATTTTTTTAATCATTCTTTTTTTTTTTTTTTTTTTTACCTTTAAATGGTTTTAATTCACTTGAGCATATTTTTTGTTGTCCTAGGACACTATATTGCCAAAATCTGATTAAAAAAAAAAAAAAAACAACAACCTTTTGCTGTCAGAAAAATAGCTGTAAGGCTGGGTGTTGTGGCTCATGCCTGCAATCCCAGCACTTTAGGAGGCTAAAGCAGGAAGACTGCTTGCGCCCAGTAGTTTAAGACTAGCGTAGGCAACACAGTGAGGCCCCGTCTCTGCAAAAAATAAAGAATGGGCCAGACATGGTGGTACACATGTGTAGTCCTAAATACTGAAAAGCTGAAGTTAGAGGATCTTCAGTGATACAGTGAGCTATGATTGCATCACTGCACTACAACCTGAATAACAAAGTAAAACCCTGTCTCAAAATAAATAAATAAAAGAAGGCTGGGCATGATGCCTCATGCCTGTAATCCTAGCACTTTGGGAGGCCGAGGTGGGTGGATCACCTGAGGTCAGGAGTTTGAGACCAGCCTGGCCAATGTGGTTAATACCAATCTCAACTAAAAAAATAGTAATTAGCAGGGTGTGGTGACACACACCTGTAATCCCAGCTACTTGGGAGGCTGACGCAGGAGAATTGTTTGAACCTGGGAGGCAGAGGTTGCAGTGAGCTGAGATTGTGTCACTGCATTCCAGCCTGGGCAACACGGCAAGACTCTGTCTCAAAAATAAAATAAAATAAGAAAAGCTATAGAAAACGTATCTGTACCACCAATTTGGAATTAAGGAACCAATAATAAATTTAAAAGGCCAAAGAATATGAAGTTGGAAAGCAGAAAAATTTGCTACAAAATGCACTAAATTTATAAAAGCTTAGAGTACAAAAACGTTATATTAGCAATTAGAAATTTTCTTCAATAAATTTACTTGTAGAAATTTCATTAATTTATATGAACTAAATTCTCATCTTTCTTGAGTGAAAGCAAAATGTTAGTCCCAGACAATAAGAATGAAAAACAGAAATAAAACCTCTTATATTTGAGAGGTCTGCACTTTGGGGATGTCAGATTAAGTAATTTGGAACAACTTTATTGCTGAGAACAATTTGAAAAGTTGAACAAAAGAAACAAAGTCTGTTTGGAAGCATCTGAAAGCTAGAAAGACTTAAAAAATTACAAGAGAAGAATGAAAACTAAAAAAAGGATCCAGGTATTTGGTGCCATTTTTCCCTTCAAATGCCTGTTAATTCTCTAAGAAATGACTGAGATGCTGAATAATTAAGCAGAACTTTTAATAAACTCATAAGGCAAGAAAGACAGACGGATTTAGGCCCTCTAAAAATGACAATTCTGGAAAAACTAGGGTTCGGCTGGAACCTTAAGGGGATAAGCCCTTCAAATAGAATGATTAAGAAATAGACCAGCTGGCTCAAGGACTAAAACCCACCTCATTTAAATTTCTCATTGAATTAAAGCAACTGAAGACTGTTACAGCTCCTAGCCTAGCAGCCTGACAAAAGCAAACATTAATTCTCTATGGGAAAGATTACATAATCTAGAATCTCTTATTATTGCCATAGATTTTCATAGTCAATGCCTGATACCCAATCAAAAATAACAGGCCTAAATGGAGACAAGGCCAGGCATGGTGGTTCACACCTGTAATCCCAGCATGTTGGAAGGCCAACATGGGCAGATCTCCTGGGTCAGGAGTTTAAGACCAGCTTGGGCAACATGGCAAAACCCATCTTTACTAAAAAATACAAAAAAAATTTTGCCAGGTGTGGTGGCGTGTGCCTGTAGTCCCAACTACTCAGGAGGCCGAAGCAGGAGGATTACTTGGAGGCAGAGGTTGCAGTGAGCTGAGATTGCACCACTTCACTCCAACCTGGGTAAAAGAGCAAGACATTGTCTCAAAAAAACAAAAGAGACAAAAGTGACATGGGAAAAAATCAAGAGAAACAGATCTAAAATCTAAAATAAATCCAGATAATTGAGGTCTCAGACATAAACTTTAAAATAACTAGGATAACTATATTTAAGAACACAAGATTAATAATCTCAAAAACATTTGTAAAGTATAAAATAACCAAATGAAAATTCTAGAACTGAAAAATTAATATAGTAACAAAGTATGAGACAAGAGCACAGTAGAGATAGCACATGAGAGTTAGCAAAATGGAAGATAGGTCAGTATAAAGTATCCATATTGAAGCACAAAATGATGAAAAACTTGCAAATATTAGAAAAGGGTAAGAGACATCCAGGAAGGGTGAAAAGGTCTATTACAGATGTAATCAGAGTCCTAGAAGGTTAAAAAGAGGAGTGAGAGAGAATGGACAGAAGCTAAGCCAAAGAAATATGCCTTAGAATTTTCCACAACAGACAAAAAAAAATCAAGTCACAAACCTTAGAAGCCAAATGAATCTTCAGCATGAGAAATATGAAGAAAACTACACTAAAGCACACAATAGTAAAACTGTTGAAAACTAAACTCTTAAAAGCAGCCAAAAAAAGAGAGACAGGGCCAGGTGCAGTGGCTCACGTCTGTAATTCCAGCGCTTTGGGAGGCCAAGGTGGGTGGGTCACAAGGTCAGGAGTTAGAGACAAGCCTGGCCAATATGGTGAGATCCTGTCTCTACTAAAAATACAAAAATTAGCCGGGTGTGGTGGCAGGCGCCTGTTGCAGTCCCAGTTACTTGGGAAGCTGAGGCAGGAGAATTGCTTCAACCTGGGAGGTGGAGGTTGCAGTGAGCCAAGATCACACCACTGTGCCTGGGCTGGCTAAAATTTGTATTTTTAGTATAGATGGGGTTTCGCCATATTGCTAAGACTGGTCTCAAACTCCTGGCCTCAAGTGATCTGCCCGCCTCAACTTTCCAAAGTGCTAGGATTACAAGCATGAGCCACCATGCTTAGCCAATTTTTACATTTAAAGTGGTTGAAAAATATGTCAAAAGAATGATATTGTGACACATTTAAATGTATGAAATTAAAATTTCAGAGTCTGTAAGTGAAGTTTTAGTGGAGCACAACCACACTACTTGGTTAATGTGTTGCCTATAGATGCTTTGGTGCTACACTGGCAGAGTGGAGTAGTTGAAGCAGAATCCTTATGATTCCACAAAGCCGAAAATATTGCTGTCTTGCCTTTTATATAAAAGTTTAGACAAATGGTTCACTTCTCAACAGATTCTATGTAAGACATAAAACAATAAATGATACCTTTGAAATGCTGAAAGAATATAACTGCCACTTTAAAATTCCAAACTTAAAAAGATCCCCTCAAAATGAAGGTCAAATGAAGATATTTTTATAAAAAAAAAGAGAAGAGAATATGGCATAAGCATATCTTAGTAAAAGGAAATATTAAAGGATGTTTTTTAGGCAGAAGAAAAACAATCTCAGATACAAGCTCAGCACTGAAAAAAATGAAGAGAAAAGAAAGGCAAAAATGTAAGTTTAAATGAATATTGACTGTATAAATCATAATAGTGTCTTACATGGTTTGACATATATAAAATTAAAATATATAATTTAAATAATATATGTGAGGTTAAATGGAATAAGCTACTCTAAGATCTTTTTATTACTTGGGAAGAGGGAAAAACCTATATATAACTATTGAATCACGGATGCAGGGTTTCATCTCAGGGTTAACTACTGAACAAATAATTTAAAATATTATAATTACCAAGTGACTAGAGAGGGGAAATAGAACAACAAAAGGTGATAAATCTTTTTTTCTTTTTTTTAGAGGGAGTTTTGCTCTTGTTGCCCAGGCTGGAGTGCAATGGCACAATCTCGGCTCACCGCAACCTCCGCCTCCCGGGTTCAAGCGATTCTCCTCCCTCAGCCTTCCGAGTAGCTGGGATCACAGGCATGTGCAACCATGCCCAGCTAATTTTGTATTTTTAGTAGAGATGGGGGTTTCTCCATGTTGGCCAGGCCGGTCTTGAACTTCTGACTCAGGTGATCTGCCCACCTCAGCCTCCCAAAGTGCTGGGATTACAAGCAACCAGGCTCGGCCAAAAGGTGATAAATCTAAAGAAAAGCATGAATGGAAAGAAAAATACAGAATGGGCAAAACACTTTCACAGTTAAATGGCAGAGTTGAACATTATGTAAATGTACTAGGTACAAAGAGACTGAACTCCAAAAGACACGAACTGTCAGATTGGTTAAAAAATTAACAATATACTACTTATAAAAAACAAACAAAAAGTACAAGAATACACAGCAAGTGAAAGTGAGCAGATGAAAAAAGATGTACTATACAAACAACAACCAAAAGAAAGATGCTGTAGTAATATTGATATCAGGCAAAACAGACTTTAAGGCAAAAAACATTAAGAAATAACATACTTCATAATGACAAAAGCCAATTCACCATAATGATAACTTTGTATTACATAAGAACACAGCTTCAAATACATAAAGAAAAAAATTAAATGAACTAAATAGGAAACAAATGTCTAGTCTCACTAGTAGACTTAAAAAACTTTTTCAAATAATAGAATAAGCTGTAAGTATATAGATACTAACCTAACTAACAAACTTAATCTCCTGACACATCTAAAAATTGTACTCAATACTCAATACCTAGGCTATACATTTTTTCAAGAGCACAAAATGTTTACAAAATTCTGCTAAGACTGACGTAATTCAGAGCATGTTGTCTGACCATAGGAGAATTAAAGTCAACAAGATTGCTAGAAAATTCTCAAATGGCATAAAATTAATAAAAACATTTTAAAATAACCCAAGGATAAAAGATATCACAATAGAAATTATAAAATATTTTTCACTCAAAAATTATGAAGATGCTATATTAAAAAATGTGACATAGTTCTGATAGCCCTAAACAATTAGAAAAGAAGAGCTGAAAATCAATGATATAAATATGTAATTCAAGTGGTTAGAAAAGATCCACAAATAAAGCTCTAATAATGTAATAAAATAATAAAGAACAGAAAGTAATAAAACAAAACTCAAACATAAAAGAAAAAGGACTAAAAACAGTTCTTTAAAAAAAAGCCATGTAATGTCAGGCATGGTGGCTGACACCTGAAATTCCAGCAATTTGGGAGGCTGAGGTGGAAGGATAGCTTGAGCCCAGGAGTTCGAGATCAGCCTGGTCAACATAGTGAGACCCCTACCTCTACAAAATATAAAAAAATCAGGCGCGGTGGTGCATGCCTCTAATCCCAGCTATGCGGGCGAATGAGGCAGGAGGATGATCACCTGAGCCCAGGAGTTCCAGGCTGCAGTGAGCTATGATCACTCCACTGCATTCCAGCCTGGGAGATAGAATGAGACCCTGTCTCAAAGGGGAAAAAAAAGCCAAGTTAGATTGATAAACTCAAGCAAGATTGAGTGAGACAAAATAAGAAGGACACAAATAAACCAGTATCAGGAATAAGAAGTGGCACATCACTTCACACCTGTATAAACATGTAAATGATAAACAGAGAATAGCATGCCAATAAATTTAAAATTTAGATTAAACGGAACAATCCCTAGATAAACATAATTTGCTAAACTGAAACAAAAGAAATAGGAAATATGAATAGTTGTAAGTAGTAAAGGTATAGAAGGCTGGGCACAGTAGCTCATGCCTGTAATCCCATCACTTTGGGAGGCTGAGGCGGGCAGATAACGAGGTCAGGAGATCAAGACCATCCTGGCCAACATGGTGAAAACCTGTCTCTACTAAAATACAAAAAAAAAAAAAAAGTCAGATGTGGTGGCAGGTGCCTGTAGTCCCAGCTACTCACTTGAACCCAGGAGGTGGAGGTTGCAGTGAGCCTAGATCATGCCACTGCACTGAACTCCAGCCTGGTGACAGAGTGAGACTCCTTCTCAAAAAAAAAAAAAAAAAAAAGGTACAGAAGCTATAATTAAACACATTTTTCAATAAAAGCTTCAGGCCAAGGTGGCTTCCCTGGTGAATTCCAGTAGCATAAAAAATAACTTTCCTTCTCTTACAATTTTTTCTTCCCTCACCATAAGCTGATGATCTTGCCTCACATTTTAGATAATATGGCAGCTATCATAAGAGTGGCCTCAGTCTTCCTGCCCTCAATTGACCTGCAGGTGCACCCATCTTCTCCACCTTTCTCAGTATTACAAACAGGAGGTGACCTCTCCACATATTAAAGGTAAATCTGCCCTTTCCACTCTAGATTTTATCTCCTTTAACTCTGTCAAACACTTTAGTCCTTCATCTTTGTCTTGCAACACCAATGTCTCTCTCTCCATTAAGGCAATCCTATCAGTACTCAAACATGTCACAGAAGCTCCCATCTCAAAAATAAAACAAGTGCTTTTTCTTGACTCCATTATTTCCTTTAGCCACTGCTCCATTTATCTTTCCCTCTTCACAGGGGAAGAAAAATCCCTCTCTAAAAAGTTATCTAAAACTATCTCTAACATCTATTTTTCACTCACTCTTTTAAATATAAATAATATCCGATATATAAAAAATATGTAATTTTTTATGATATATAAAAATATATAAAATAATGCATGTGTGACTTGTTCATGGCATCATAATCAAATGAATGCTTAAATGAACCAAAATCTATCGATTTCTTTCCATCTCCACTACCAACACCCTAATCAAAGTTACTATCATCTCCTGCACAGATTATTTTAACAACCTTTTACTGCCTGCTTTATGCCTCAAGTTCAATCTCTATAAACAGGGTTATTTTCTAAAAATTCTGCAGTAAAATCTCTCCATGCTTTGGAACTCACTTAGATCATCTACAAAGCCCTGCACAGGCCGGCTCCTACAGCTCGAATATTATTCTGTACCAGTTTCCCCTTACTTTAGTCACAGCAGCTTCCTTTTGATTTCTAAAACACATGGCATTCTTTGCTGTATCAGATCCTTTGCATTGTTGTTCCCTAAACCTGGAATGCTTCTCTTTTCCTCTTCCCCTCGCTGGCTGCTTCTTCTGACCCTTCAGGTCTCACTCAGCTTAAATGTCACCTCTTCAGAAGCTCCCCTGACCACCCTGTTTGAAGCAGGTGTCTTCATCCCACCCCAGTTACTCTTTCTTATCCTCCAATTTATCTCAAAGCTGGGAGGTATTACAACCACCATTTAGTTTGTTTTTTATTTATTTGCCAGTTATCTATTTCTCAAAATTTAATCTTTATGAAGACAGGGACCTGGTCCACTTTATTCGCTGCTGTAGCCCTAGTACCTAACCCAGTTCACAGCATATAGATGTATAATACTCATTAAATACATCAATACTATATTTTGATTATCAACTGATTTCTTGTTTGTATTCTCAATTAGTTAAGAACCTGGAGGAGAGATGGTGGGTTCCTCCAAAGTCTCTGCAGCCTTGCAGGTGAAGAAAACTAAATAATGAGTAAATAAGTTTGCCTTAAGAGAAATCAGTAGGGACACTTATAAAAGCATTTTCAGGTAAATGAAGGAAGAAATGTCAGATAATGGTCAAACAAATAAGAAACATAAAGTTAACTGGAGAAGATAGACCTGAAAGGGATATTTTATGTATGTTTGAATGAAGAAGAAATAAAAGAATAATTATGAAAAGCATGTCCCCAGTAAAGCAGAGTAGGATGAGATGGTTCCCAAAAGTGGAGAACAGAGAGAGAGGGTGAGAGAAGATGGGGGTGAGAGGGACAGGAAGAGAGATGGGGGTCTTTTCCTCTGAGGCAGCTATGAACAAATATATCTCCAAAATTATTTCAGATGTTCCACTGAACACCCCCCATGGTCTGTTACTTGAAATAAATCCCATCTTCTTGGTTCTGTTTAACTCACCAGGATAGGGAATTCTTGAAATTTCTCTCACTGTCATCCACGGTCCTTTCCCATTCTCCAAATGAGATATCATGTCTGGTTTGGAAACTGCAAGCCCTGTCCAGAGAAAAATAAATAGAATATGATTGGAGCCATGAGCAAGAACTACTGCCAAATTTGGTCTCAGTTCTTAATCTTCTGTGCAGAATGACCATTACAGGAAGTTTTAGAGCCACACTGTCCAATACAGTTGCCAACTGTCACATATGGCTATTTAAATTTGAATTTAAATTAATTTAAATTAAGTAAAATCTAAAATTCAGTTCTTCAGATGAACTAGCCAAATTTCAGGTGCTCAAAAGCCACAAGTGACTAGTACCTGCCATATTGTACAGTGATGTTTTAGACAATTACAAAGACATCTCAAAGGGGCTCAACACCATGATTCTGGTTTGGTGGGATAATATATCATGGAAATAATCTGAGTTTAGAAAGAAATTGAATACATTTGTTTCTTACTTCTAGAGGTACTGATAACTTTCATTTAAGGAATTAACTAGAAAAAACTTTGGTCTCAAATCTGTGGGGTTGTCAACAAATCTCCAAGATTCCAGTGAAATGCGTGTCTCTTAAGTCTACAAAGGACAGATCATGTAGTTAAGAGTGAGGAACAGCATAACCCAACAATGTGCCCCTAAGATCTAGTACTTCAGTTAAATACTTTAGAGGTCCTTTATCTTTGGCAAACCTGGTTAAATAGGTAGATCAATCAACATAGAAAAGTTATCCTTACCTACGAAGACCAAATTCCTGTAATTCTCTAGCATTACATCCTTATGCAGGTTCCTCTGTGTAGGGTCCATCAACCTCCACTCCTCCAATGTGAAGTCTATAGCCACATCCTTAAATGTCACTGATTCCTAAAACAATTACATTGTGATCACTCAGAGACTATATAATTAGACTTGTTAGGCAGAATTACATATAAAAAAAACTGGGGAAGAGCCCCAGAAACCAGAATTACCAAATGATTATGTAGGTCAACCAGTTCATCTTTTATAGTATGTATAAATCTCTCCTGTGACAAGAAATTGAAACCATAAGATGCTGCCTATATCATCTTCAGGGTT
>PVKP010031205.1:0-27162 GCA_004027715.1 Plecturocebus donacophilus | reverse complement strand
TACTGATGAGGGACTAGCGTCCTCTGTAGGAGAGACTTTCTGATTTTGAGTGTTCTCAGTTTTTTTACGGTGGCTTCTTGGCATCTTTATGGTTTTATCCATCTGTCGTCTTTGTAATTACCCACTTTCAAATTAGGTCTCTGAGTGGACGTCCAGCTTGTTAATTCCCAGCTCCGGAATCTATGTACTTTTCACTGTGTGACTCACAACGCTAGCTAAAACAGCAGCGTTGAAATTCGTGGTGCTTTTCTGCCCGGGGGTCTCTGGTCTGGCTTCTCAGTCCCTTTTTCAGTCAGCTGGATGGACTGCTCTGACTTCCCAGAGCACCAAACATCATCCAAAAGGAGACTCAGTCCCGTTTACTCCGCATCAAGAGCCGCCGAGCCGAGACGCTGGCAAAAAAGCCGCGCCAGCCAAAAGGGTCATGCTGGCGACCCGTGGGGCTCCTCCACTGGGAATGTCCTGGTCCGTGGGCAGCAAAAATTTATCGGTAAGTGTGGCGTCCACTGGCTCTCTGCGCTTTTACTGGGAGCTGCAATCCTGAGCTGCTAGTGATCGGCCATCTTGGATCTCTCTCCAAAACTTCCTAAGATTAGCAAGATATTTAGACATCCAGGTACACAAGGCTCAGAGATACCCAAACACATACATTGCAAAAAGGTCTTCTCCATGGTACATTGCAGGCCAACATTCTAAAGTCAAAGACAAAAAAAAATTAAAATTAAAAACAGCAAGAGAAAAGCATCTAGTCACTTATAAGGGAATCACCATCAGACTAACAGCAGATTTCTCAGCAGGAATTCTACAGATCAGAGAGAATGGGATGATATATTCAAAGTTCTGAAAGAAAAAACTGCCGATCAAAAACTATACCCAGCAAAATTGCTGTTCATAAAAGAAGAGAGACAAGCAAAAGATGAGCTACTTTATCACTACTAGATCTGCCCTAAGAACGTTCTCAAGGGAGTCCTAAACCTGGCAGTGAAAGGATGACATTTACCATCATAAAAACACAGATAGTTATAAGCCTCACTGTAAAGCAAACACACAAATGAGGCAGAGTAACAGCTCAAATGGCACCACTACAGAAAACCACCAAACCATAATGAAAAACAGGAAGAGAAAAAGAAACAAAGGATATACAAAACAATGAGGAAAAAAAATATGCCAGAAACAAAACCTCACATATTAATAATAACCTTGAATGTAAATGTATTAAATTCTCCATGTAAAAGATATAGACTGGCTGAATGTAGTTTTAAAAAACATGACCTAACTATATGCTGGGTACAAGAAATGAACTTTACCTGTAAAGACACATATAGGCAGAAAGTAAAGACATGGAAGAACACACATATTTTACTAAAATGGGAAACAAAAGTGAGCAGGAGTAGCTATACTTATAGCAGATAAATTAGAGTTTAAGTCAAAAACAGTAAAAAAGAAAAAGACAAAGTCACTATATAATGATAAAGGGATCAGTCCAGTAAGAAGATATAACTCAGCAAACTGACACAAGAACAGAAAACCAAACATTGCATGTTCTCACTCATAAGTGGGTGTTGAACAATGAGAGCACATGAACACATGGAGGGGAACATCACACACTGGGGCCTGTTGGCGGGGCCAGGGGGGTGGCTAGGGGAGAGATAGCAGGGGTTGGGGGTATTGGGGAGGGATAGCATTAGAAGAAATACCTCATGTAGATGACGGGGAGATGGATGTAGGAAACCACCATGGCACGTGTATACCTATGTAACAAACCTGCACGATGTGCACATGTACCCCAGAACTTAAAGTATAATTTAAAAAATTAAAAAAGAAGATATAAAAATTCAAAATCTATACACACCTAACACTGGAGCTCCCAGGTTCAAAAAGCAAATCATTACTAGATCTAAACAGAGGAATAGGCTTAAATATAATTGTGAGGGATCTCAACATTCTGTTTTCAGTATTAGACAGATTATCTAAATAGAAAGTCAACAAAGAAACATTGGATTTAAACTGAACTCTAGACCAAATGGACCTAACAGACATTTACAGAACATTTTATCTAACACCTACAGATGATACATTCTTCTCATTGGCACATGGAACATTCTCCATGATAGACCATATGTTAGGCCACAAAACAAGTCTAAACAAATTTTTTAAAATTGGAATCATACAAAGTATCTTCTCAGACCACAATAGAATAAAACTAGAAATCAATGTCAAGAGAAACTTTGGAAACTATACAAATACATGGAAATTAAACAACATGTTCCTGGATGACTACTGAGCCAATCAAGAAATTAAAATGGAAATGAAAACATTTCTTGAAGAAAATGAAAATGGAAACACAATATATCAAAACCTGTGGGATACAACAGAAGCAATGCCAAGAGGGCAGCTTATGGCAGCATATGCCTACATCAAAAAGGAGAAAGATTTCAAATAAACAATCAAACGATGTACCTTACAGAACTAGAAAAGCAGGAGCAAACCAACCCAAAATTAGCATGAAGAAAGAAATAAAGACCAGAGCACACCTACAGAAAATAGAGACAAAAAAATACAAAGGATCAACAAATAAAAAGATGGAAAATAATCCTGAAATTTATATGAAATCACAAAAGACCCAGAATAGCCATAGCTAGCCTTAGCAAAAAGGGCAAAATGAAGAATCACATTACCTGACTTCAAATTATACCACAGACCTATAGTAACCAAAACAACATGGTACTGGCATTAAAGCACACACATAGACCAAAGAAACAGAATAGAGAACCCAGTAACAAATCTATACAGTAAATTCATTTTCAATAAAGGTGCCAAGAACATACATCAGGAAATGATAGTCTTCAATAAATGACACTGGGAAAGCTGGATAAACATATGCAGAATGAAACTAGACCCCAATCTCTCATCATATAAAAAATCAAAATGGATTAAAGATTTAAATCTAAGACCTCAAACCATGAAACTTCTAAAAGAAAACATTGGGGAAACTCTCCGGAACATTGGACTGGGCAAAGATTTTTTGAGTAATATGCCAGAAGCACAGCCAACCAAAGCAAAAATGGACAAAAAGGATCACATGAAGTTTCAAAAGCTTCTGCACACAAAGGAAACAAGTGTAAAATAGTATAGCCATTGTCAAAAACAGTATGCATATTTCTCAACAAAAACTAAAAATATAACAACCATACAATCTAGCAATCCCACTGCTGGGAATTTATCTAAAGGAAAAGAAATCAATATATCAAACAGATATGTGCATGGTTATGTTTATTGTAGCACTATTCACAGTAACCAACATATGGAATCAGCCTAAGTGTCCATCAGTGGATGAATGGAGAAAATGTGGCGTGTATATGCAATGGAATACTATTTGGCCATAGGAAATAATGAAGTCATTCCCTTTGCAGCAACATGGATGGAACTGAAGGTCATTATGGTCAGTGAAATAAACCAGACACAGAAAGACAAATACTGCACATTCTCACTCATATGTGGGAGCTACAAAAGTGGATCACATCAAGATAGAGTGAAATAGATACCAGAGACTAGGAAAGGTGTGTAGGTGGAAGGGGGAAGTGGGAGACAGGGTAGGGGGCATGAGAGATTGGTTAATGGGAATAAACATACAGTTAGCTAGGAGAAATAAGTTCCAATGTTCAGTAGCAGAATAGGGTTATTGTAGTAAAGAACAATGTGTTGTATTTTTCAAAATAGTTACAAGAGAGGACTTGAAATGTACCCAACACATAGAAATGATTAATACATGGGTGATGGATGCTCTCAATACTCTGACTTGATCTTTACACACTATGCATGTAAAAAATTTCATGTGTACCATATACATATATACAAATATAATGTATCAAAATTTTTTTAAATGACCTGATGCCTCATTAGCCTAGGCATGGTAAAAACTTCAATATTGTAAGAGAGGCTGGAGACTTATGAATAATGAAAAAGAGCTGAGAAAATTTTACAAAAAAGTAGTATCTGAACGTCTATCAGCCACTGATATAGTATGCTATGATATTAACCATCATAATCCATTTGTAACCACATTTTAAAATTTTTAAATATTAGAGAATTTCTCTACCTTTTAGGATAGTAAGTTTTGTTTCTATAGAATTCATTCTGTATTGAACTTTTATGGTTCCTTAAAGCAAAGCATACCTGCGAAGTTAATGTTAAAGAGTCTCATAAAGTTTCACATTATCTGTGACCTCTGCACATTTACCAGTACAAGAACCATGTTGTACCTGAGAATATTGTGGAAACTCTCTTTAATACTTGAGAGGTCATGCACTGTTCCAAATTAGATTTACGGAGTGCCTTGTTCAATCACATTTATGACATGTCCCTTGTTGGCCAAAGCACATCCTGACACCTAAGCATAATGAAGAACATTTCCTGGGTGCAGTACATACTTCAAAACATTTAATTTTAGTGTGTTGGAAAGAGCATCAAGGCAACACTTTTAAATTTTTAAGTAAAAGTACAGGAAAATGTATTTATGACTTTGGAGTAGGGAAACTTTTATTTTTTTTGAAAGGCAGGGTCTTGCTGTATCGCTCTATCATTCTGTCACCCAGGCTAAAGTACAGTAGCATGATCACGGCTCAGTGCAGCGTCAAATTCCTAGGCTTTAGTGATCCTCCTGCCTCAGCCTCCCTAATAGCGAGGAATACAGGCACATGCCACCATGCTGCCTTTTTTTTTTTTTTGGTATAAACAGGGTCTCAATATGTTGCCTAAGCTGGTCTTTAACTCCTGGGTTCAAGTGATCCTCCCACCTCAGTCTCCCAAAGTGCTGGAATTACAGGCATGAACCACTCACTGTGCCCAGCAGGGAAATTCTTAAGATAAACTGAGGATCATTCATAATATAAGAAGTTTATAAATTTGACACATTAAAATTTTAAATTTCTGTTCATCAAAAGACATCATTAAAATGTGGGAAAAAAAAGTCCAAAAACCAGGAGAAGATATTTGTAACACATATAACTGGTAAGGATTGTTACCAGGAATATATAAAAAACTTCTCCAGCCATTTATTATAAAAGACACCCATTATAAAAATGATTTGAATGGGCAGTTCATAGAAGAGGAAACATGAATGACAAACATAAAAACATTATCATTCTTACTAGTAGTCCGTAAAATACAAATTGGTACGACCAAGTTAACATTTCATGCCTATCAAATTTGCAAAAATCACCAAGTCTGACAGTTCCAATTTTGGGCTAGAATGTAGAACGTGAGACATTTTCTACATTGCTGGTGGTAGTGTAAATAGTTACAACTACTTTGGAGAACAATATGGCAATATCTATTAAAGTTAAAGATGTATATAACAAATGAATGACCTAGCACTTTTTCTCCTAGGTGAATTCCTGGAAATACTCTCATCAGAAGTCAGGAGATATGCACATGAATGTATTTTTAAAGGCATGTTGTTTATAATACCAATAAATTGGAAACAACTTAAATCTCCACAAGCAAGGGAATAAATAAATTATGGTATATTAAATATTTATACAACGAATACTATATAGTAGAGGAGAATTAATGGACTAGAGCTACATTAATAAATACAGATGAATATCACAAACATAGTGCTGAAAAAAACAAGTATAGAAGAATATGTATATAATGGAACAGTTTATATAAAGTTTTAAAGTATCCTCAACAATTCTATATATTTCTTGGAAATATATACTATACATATTATAAGTATGTATAGAAATATATAAAAATTATAAACAAATTGAAGATACCATTTAATTGTTGGGCAAGATAGGGCAAGGTGATCAGGGAAGAGATATACAATAAAAATTCAACTATATTCATAATGTTTTATTTTTTAAGTTGAGTAGTAGGAACAAAAGTATTTATTGTATTATTCTTTGTGCTTTTTATAACTTATAAACATTTTAAATGTTTTTTGAAGGTATTGGTTAGATTTAGAGTCAGGAGGAGACTCTAGCTTGCCACTAACCAACTGTATGTCCTTAGACAAGTCACTTCTCCAGAGAAAATTGGAACAACTTTTATGACTCCAGAAGTTGGACTTATTTAAAATTATGATCAAACTGTAATATACACTTGTCAATGGCTGTCTGGCAGTCTCTGCATAGTTTTTCTCACTTTCACCAAAATTTATTAAATTCAAACGAAAAATATGCATAAAGGCCACAAAACACTAAAGTAAAACTTACAATGTCAAAAACCTTGCCTTTAGTCTAACACATACCTGATCACATTGTGTGTAAATTGTTTTGAGTCATTATTCTATCCTTGGCTACCAAGATACAGACAGGTGCTAGGCCTACACATAGAAGATTCTACATGATTTGGAACCAGCTACCTGTACTTAAAGAACTGAAACAGCAAACCTAAGTGATCACAGGGAAGATTCTGTAGTTGCTGGGGTTTTTTTTCCCTCTTGGTATGTTAAGATTTATGTGGGTGGCTGAAATAATTATGTACAGCTGATACAGATCCTAAGATTTCTGAGATGTATCCATACCAACCTTTCTGTAAATACTCTCTGTATTAGAATGCATCTTGTCTTTTTAGCATTTGAAAAAGATGATTCAGGGGATGGTACTTTTTCAAAGCTTGTTTTAGAAAAATGGTTGACATAGCGTGCATGATACCTAACATCATTCAGTTTTTATGGCTTTTTAAAAAGACTTTAATTTTGATTTTTTCATGAAATGTTGAAGATGTTTTAAGTGTATAGTGAATAACTTTTAGTGTTTTTTTAAAATTTAGGCCCTCTGCTTATTATTCAGTTTGTCCATAAATAGGCCTTATCAATACATTCTATTGCCCTTTACAAAAACCCTTTGTCTCATTTAAGTGGGTCTATCTATCTCTTATTTTAATTAAAATATTCCATGTGAAATTTTACTTTCTTGACCTTGCTCATATTATTTAATTCCTTCTTTTCCTGAAATGTGCCTCCTTCTCCCTGTGTATGCAAATTGTATTCATTCTTCAAGACCCAATCAAGGCTCAACTTCGGGAAGTCTTGTTCAAGTATTTCATTCACCCTGACGGCTCTCTTCCATGAATTCTTAATACATGGAATAGAGTTTTCCAAGTTGTTTTGTGGAGGTTCAATTTTTCATTTGGATTAGATTATATTATTCTGAGGGCAAATACTATGTTTTCTGTTCTTTTTGTATCACCTAGGGCACCTGATGTTACATTGGGAATGTATTTAATTCCCTTTTTTTTTTTTTTTTTTTTTTGAGATGGAGTCTCATTCTGTTGCCCAGGCTGGAATACAGTGGTACAATCTCTCCTCACTGCAGTCTCCTGCCCCAGCCTCCCGAGTAGCTGGGGCTACAGATGCGCCACCATGGCCAGCTAATTTTTTTTTTTTTGTATTTTTAGTAGAGATGGGGTTTTGCCATGTTCAGGCTGATCTCGAACTCCAGACCTCGAATGATCCACCTGCCTCGGCCTCCCAACGTAATGGGATTACAGGTGTGAGCCACCGTGCCCCGCTGTGTTTAATATCTTTAATAACTTGTTGACCAACAATACAACTGTTGATACACAAAATGATCGAACTAGAAAATTATAAAATATTAGAATTATATCTACCTGTTTTTGTAATTCTAGGTAATCTAGTCAAATTTACATACTTACAGGTATGGAAATTTTGTCTCAGAGGATTTAAGTGCTTCATTTGCAGTTATATAGATGTTCATTTATACTTCAAAATACTGCTACTACTTTATTTTTGCAATGCCTAAAGATAGCATTTGTCTGGTACTACTGCCTCTCCCTATTTGTCATAAGGAAAGAGGAAGATTTGACCCCATCCATTTTAGGCATTTGTGATTATATACAGTGATGATCTCTCTCTCAGTGTCCATATGTAATACATTACTCCTTTAGTTCCTATAATCAACTTGAGGAACATATATTATGAACCCAATATTAAACTAAACTCATGGTCTTTGCTGAACTGAATTGAGAAGTACATATTTGGTTAAGTAATTTTATTGTGGCTTTTCTAAAATGGAAACATAATAATTGTATATATTCATGGAGTCTATAGTGATGTTTCAATATATTTAGCTTGATGCAAAAGTAATTGTACTTTTGGGCTGTGAATTTTAAATTATAACTAGGCTGAAACACATCTTTATTAATCAAAATTGGAACCACTACAATCAACACATTTTTGCTAACAATAAATAAGTTTGTTCCTGTAACATAAAAATCCATGCTTCAGGATTCGACAAACTCTTGGAAAGCATTTTCTGCATTCTGCTGATTGTGGAAGTGTTTTCCCTGCAAAATGTTGTTGAGATGCTTGAAGAAATGGTAGTAGATTGGCAAGAGGTCAGTTGAATATGGCGAATGAGGCAAAACTTTGTAGCCCAATTCATTCAACTTTTGAAGCATTGGTTGTGTGACGTGTGATTGGGTGTTGTGGAGAAGAATTGGGCCCTTTCTGTTGACCAATGCTGGCTACTGGCATTGCGATTTCAGTGCATCTCATGGATTTGCTGAGCATACTTATTAGATGTAATGGTTTCACTGGGATTCAGAAAGTTGTAGTGGATCAGACCAGCAGCAGACAACCAAACAGTGACCATGGCCTTTTTAGGTGCAAATTTGGCTTTGGGAAGTGCTTTGGAGCTTCTTCTCCATCCAGCCACTGAGCTGGTCGTCGCCAGTTGTATAAAATTCAATTTTTGTTGCACCTCACAATCTGATCAAGAAGTGGTACATTATTGTTGTTGTGTAAAATAAGAGAAGACGACACTTCAAAATGACATTTTTAAAAATTTTTAGTCAGCTCCTGAGGCACCCACTTATCAAGTTTTTTCACCTTTCCAATTTGCTCCAATTGGTCATGGTCAACTTCTGATGACCAGGCACTATGCTCCTCATCTTCAAGGCTCTTGTCTCCTTTGCAAAACCTCTTGAACCACCACTACATTCACTAGCAGTTCCTAGGCCAAATGCACTGTTGATGTTGCAAGTTATTTCCACTGCTTTATGACCCATTTTGAACTCGAATAAGAAAATTGCTTGAATTTGCTTTTTGTATAACATCATTTCTATAGTCTAAAATACATAGGAAGTAATAAGTCATTAGCAAAAAAACATAAGGCAAGAAATGTCCATTAAAATGATATATAACATCACCACGTTTATTTAAGAACATATTCCATTATCAAATGGCAAATTCCAACAATGCAAAAACTGCAATTATTTTTGCAGTCACCGTAATGTATGGTGATCAGATCAGGGTAACTAGCATATCTATCGTCTCAAATGTTTATTATTTCTTCGTTTTGGGAACATTTAATATCCTCCTCTAGCTATTTGAAACTATATATTATTGTTAAATATAGTCATTCTACATTGGTATGGAATACTAGAACTTATTCTACTATCTAGTTGTAATTTTGTGTCCTTATGTAAATCTCTCCATATCTCTCCCTTCCCCCTCTTTTTCCCAGCCTCTAGTAGTCTTTCCTACTTTCCACTTTTATGAGATCAACATTTTTTAGTTTCCACATATGAGTGAGAATATGTGGTGTTTAATTTCCTGTTCTTTATTTCACTTGACATAATGTTCTCCAGTTCCATCCATGTTGCCATGAATGACAGGATTTTCATTCTTTTTTATGGCTGAATAGCATTCCATTGTGCATATTATACCATATTTTCTTTATCCATTCATCTATTAATGGATACTTAGGCTTCTTCCAAATTTTGGCTATTGAGAATAGTGCTGCAATAAACATGGGGGTGCAGATGTCTCTCTGATATAATGATTTCATTTTCTTTGGATAAATTTTCAATAGTGAGATTGCTAGATCATATGGTAGTTCTATTTCTAACTTTTTGAGAAATCTTCATATGTTCTTCGTAGTGTCTATTGCTCTCAGTTGCCACTATGCTAATTTATATTTGAGAAAGAATGTGATTCACTTTCTAATATTTCTTCAATAGAAGGTAGATAAGATTTCTGATTGTTTCTTAACAATCTTCTCAAAAGGTTGCAGAAATCACAGTTGGAAACATGTTCATTCTGCTGAGGTGGCTGAAGTTATAATTTAATCATTGTTTATACATCTATGAAATATTATTGTAGGAGGATGTCAACTACCAGTTCTCCTCTTGTGAAGACAAAGCTAAAAGAAACAAGTTTAAACTATATTGGTAGTGTTAGGTTACATATAACGAAGAAATGCTTAATAATGAGGTTTGTTAAATACTAGGTTAGTCAACAAAAAAAGACAGCTGAATTTCACTCTTGGGAAAATCCTTATGAAATAGAGTAGATAATCATCTAACATGATCAACTAGTGGAAATGATCTTAATGTAACTAAATGGCCTCTTAGGACTCCTCCAAACTGTGAATTATATGAAAATAATGTAATTGAAACCTGTTCCTAAAATAAACATATAGTTATTAATAGTACATAGAATTGTTTAATAAATTTACAGCAAATGTCTACCAAATTAGCATACAAATCTAGAATACCCTGGAGCCATGTTATAACATTGTCATAGAATCTTTGTTATTGGTATTGTTATTTTTGTTTACTTAATTTTAGTTTTTTTACCTCTTCTGCTTTAATAGATGAGGAAACTGATGATCAGAGGTTAAGGGACTTGTCCAAGGTCATAAGGTACCACTTTCAGGACTAAAACCTAGATTCGTATTTCTACTCCTGGTTCAGAGCTTTCCATCTCATCACCCTCCTGACCTTGGGGTTTCTGTTCTGGGACTGCTTAGAGGTGAGGCTGAGATATGTCCTAGAGCAACTTACTTAATGTCAGTTATGTTCTGTATCAAATAGAATTATAAGAAATGTAAAAGAAGCTTCAGCAACCTTGAAATTAAGGAACACTGGTTTTCTCTGCCTCTGGAGGGGCCAGAGTAGTTATATTTAGTCAGTCTCCTTCAATACATTCAAAGGAACTATATCTGCTTCAGCTTATTGCTGAAACTGTAGTCCCTGACACAAAGGTACTAAAATATCTGTTAAATGAGTAAATGGATATAAATGAAATAAACTTTCTTCATTTTATAATCAGACATAAATTTTGTACTAGGCCACTGGCTATTTGTAAAGCTGGGTATAACCCTCTTTTATTCTTCAGAGGCCTCTCCGAGACGTATCTTTTTTTTTTTTTTTACCTCCTCTGCTTAGGAAAGTAAGGCAAAACTAAACTTTAAAAAAAATTGTTTCACTTTTTCCCAGGTAGGAGCTTCCATGTTGGTTTGCCTCTCGTGGTACAGTCAAATTTACTGCAGCAATTAACAATATGTTGTGCTATTAAATCAACACCAATACAAAATGCTTTAATTAAGCAACCATGTGCCCAAGATGCTGATTGAAATTAAGCAGCTGTGGTTACTGCCTGTAGTCTAACTCAGACACTACTGATCAGGACGTGCTGCATGTGTAAATGGACCCAAAGCTTGAACAAATGACAAATAGTAAATTATTTACATACGTGAATTTGACTTGGTATATAATACACTCTGATATAAGAAGATCCAGAATACAAGATTTTGAATTTTAAGATGAACAAACTGAGATTTAGGGTATAGCATGTCTACCATTTATTTACTACCTACTATGTACAAGACATTATTCTGGGGGCTCTCACTATATATTTTTCTAATTTTCACAAAAACCCTATGTGATTGGCATTATCCTCAGTATACAGACAGCCATGGAGAAGTTAAGTAATTACTCATTGCCACTTTGTAAATAAGGCAGAATTCAAGGCCAGGTTACCTGAATCGATAATCTGTGATATTTCTATTGTATCATCCTACCTTTTCCAGTGTAATGAGAGGAATACTGGATGAGTAATCAAGATATCTGAATTTAGGCTTTGTTCTGTCTTGGAGAAGTCAACTAGTAACTCTGGCTTTAGGTTTTCTTTTCTTTTCTTTTTTTTTTTTATAAAGGAGAAAGGTCATTTATTGTCTATGTTAGGGCATGCCTGTGGTCACAGTATTTCCTATGTGAATAGTCTTAACTCGTTCTATAAATAGAAGAGAGTATTTAATATTGGGTTTATTAACATATCTGAGGCTCTTTTGCATTTAGTTGGCAGTATATATTTATCCAACAAATATTTATTGAGTACTTAAAATATGCAAGGCACTGTGCTATGTGCTGGAGATACGATGATGTGGGAAAACAAAAAGACAATGTACCCCACCTTCATGGAGCTTACAATAATTTGGTGGGAGACACAGACATTAAAAACCCACCAATAAATGAAAAATTTATGAATGTGTTACATGCTATAAAAGAGAGGAATGTGATGCCATCAAAACATGATATGGTACCTTGACTCACATTTGACAATGAAGGGGGCTTAGGCTGAGATCTGAAGGAGGAATAGGAGTTATCTAGACAGAGGGTAGGGGGCAAGTAAGAGAGTTCCAAGCAGAGGAAATGGCATGTGCAAGGTCCTGTGGTAGGAAGGAGCATGGAGAGTTTCAAGAAATGAAAAGAGTCAAGTATAGCTGGAGCACAGAAAGCAACAGGGGGACAGTAGAGCAAGAGGAGGCTCGAGGGTAGGTAGAGACTAAACTATGCCAGGGCTCCTAGGCCATGTTAAGATCTTAGTTAAGCTCTGGTTAAGTTTAGTTGCTTTGGACTTTATGAAAAAGAAATGACTCGATTTTTTATTGTATACTTTTGTTTACCCAGTGATTTTACAAAGAAATTTTCTAGTTATATGCCATCCACATTTCAGCCTATTAAAAAGAGTAAACATAGTTGGAAATGTGACTTAGAAATGAATGACATACATTTATGAATGGAAACTAGGAAGAAAATTCTATAGATGAGGAGAATTTAAGTCTCTGACCCATAGTATCTTAAGAGGATTCAATTCACTAAGTAGGCAAAATTTTAAGTGTAATGTGTTTTTTTGGACAGCTATTATACAAGATATTGCTAAATAAGAAAAATAATGCCATATCTGGGTAACAACCATTGCTGGTGGAAGTGAGAGAAAGAAGAAAATGGTTGTGTGCTAGTGTAGTCTGGGAAAACATTATGAAGATGATTACAGTTGAATTTACCCCTGGATACTGGATGTGAACTACAGGAGGAGGGTACACTACATACCTCTACTGTGTCTCAAAAACACAAATAATAATTTTAGATTTTGGAGAGTAAGAAGGAGGAAATTGATTTCTTAGCCTTTGTCTCTTTTACCACAGTTTTTTCATCCAGGGTAAAGACAAATTGGGGAGTTATTTCCTAAACCAGATCCTGTGTGTGTCTACCTAGCAATCACTTCTAATGCCATAGGCTTTCAATTTACAATAGCATCTTAGAGATCATCTGGTCTACTTCTTTTATTTAATAAATTAGGAAACAGGCTTCTGTCACACACTGAGTCAGTTATCAGTCCACCCATCTGATCGCTAACAGAGAATATTCGGAGAGATATTATTTAAAGAGAGGAGCGGGGACAGAAAATGACCTTAGTGTGTCAATATAAAGAATACAAACTTTGGAATCAGAATGCTTATCTTCGCAGTCCTGGTACTACCAGGGACCTTGAATAAATTACTTACTATCTCTGAACTTAAATTTCCTCAAGTGTAAAATAGGGCTAAGAAAAATACTTCCTTTACAAGTGGGCATAAGGAATAAATGTGATTATGAGTAAAAGTGTTTTGTAGTAAAAATACTTTGTAAATTATGAAACCTTATGTAAATATAAATTGCTGTACTGACAGAATACACCAAACCAAATTGTACAGTCAATGACAGCAACTATACTAAATAGAGTTGTATTTTGGCTCCCTCTTTTTTCTTCTCCCTATTTTGTTAATTTTATTATTTTTATTGTTTGTATATTATATATTTATTATATGTATGTTATAAATCTATTGTATGTCATCTATTACAGGGAAAGGTTACAAATTACAGCCAGCCAAAAGAATAGTCCCGTAGGGTAGAGTCAAGGAAGGTTCCAATCATGAAGCTTCCATAATCCTCAGGACATGTCACCCTCCTAGCATTAATTTATGTCAGTACACATGGAGTATTGCAAACTTAGGAAGCTCACCTAAGCTTTTAGTGTTTAGGCTTTTTATTGAAGATTCATTACATAAGTATAATTGATTCATTTATTGCCCATGTGGTTGAACTCAGTGTTTAGGTCAACTGATACTTCATGACCCAAAGCCTCTACCCTAAGTCATATGGTTAATCTTATTGATGTGGCCAGCATCCACCTGAAGACTCTCAGGTTTGTAATGTCATAACTGTGCTCCTGGAAGAAGTTGGATGTGGTTAAGATCTTGCTAGTAAATGTTGTCTTTGATGATAGGGCTGTCAAGGAATACCATAAGTAGCCAGATAAGGTACGTTTTGTTCCTTTCAAGGTGAAGACAAACTGCAACTGAGAGGATATTTAAATAGACACTAAATATTAACAAAAATCTATAAAAGCAAAATAATTTTTCAATAGTTAATTTAATGGAGTCAATAATTTTAATATTTTTGGCTATGGGCCTTAATCAGTAGTATCATGGCATTAAGGTTGCAATAGCTCACTGTTAAGTGCCATTCATTTTTATTAGGTTTGGGCATTGGCCATATTGGGCTCTTCAAGAAGAAGGCAGCAGGAATAAGAGCCACTTCTTTTAGTAGGTCTTGTATAATGGGTCTTATTTCTTGTACACCTTGTTTCTATCTATACTGGGCCACATTAACTATTTTAACCTTGGTGCTGGTGGTGGGAAGGTCCATGGGGTACCATTTGTCAAGCTTATTCTAAGTGCCAAATACTTAATATTGTTTTAGTTTGTTACTCTTTGGGTAAGAGCATCAATGCTCACTGTATTAGTCTGTTCTCACACTGCTATAAACTACCTGAAACAGGATAATTTATGGGGGAAAAAAAGGTTAAATTGACTCACAGTTTCACAGGATGCACAGGAAGAATGGCTGGGAGGCCTCAGAAAACTAACAATCATGGCAGAAGGCAAAGGGGAAGAGAGAGAGCAAAGAGGGAAGTGCTACAAACTTTTTAACAATGAGATCTTGTGAGAACTCACTATCATGAGAACAGAAAGGGGGAAATCCACCCCCTGTGATCCAGTCACCTCCCATCAGGTCCCTCCTCCAATCCCAAAATTTTGGATTTCCAATTTTGTAAAAAATCATGAACCTCTGCTTTAGTTATTGTTTCCTCTCCCACATTAAGATTTTTGTTTTATTTTTGTGGTTATTGGACATTCTTTAGGGAGAGACAGTCTTCTCTCCCTGCTCATATTTATAAGTTTCTTCCTGCAGTGAGTCGCAATTCAGTATCATCAGGGTTTTAAGGGCCTCCCTATCGTGATTGTTGCTCTATTGAGTTTAAGAAACCTGGGCTGGCTGGGCATGGTGGCTCACACCTGTAATCCCAGCACTTTGGGAGACCAAGGCAGGTAGATCACCTGAGGTCAGGAGTTTGGGACTAACCTGGCCAACATGGTGAAACCCTGTCTCTACTAAAAATGCAAAAATTAACTGGGTGTGGTAGTAGGTGCTTATAATTCCAGCTACTCAGGAGGCTGAGGCAGCAGAATCGCTTGAACCCAGGAGGCAGAGGTTGCAGTGAGTTGAGATCACGCCATTGCACTCCAGCCTGGGCAACAAGAGCAAAACTCTCAAAAGAAAAAGAAAAAGATAAGAAAAGTAAGAAACCTGGGCTTCAGTCAAATATAATTTAATCTGTTGGCATGCTGACAAGCCACAGCCCTCAATTGAACCCAGAGTCTTTGTTGGTCATTTTTATAGTTGTTCAATAGGGAGATAATTTTTTCTGGACATTTAAAAGGGGTAAGGATAAAACATTCAGGTCTGTCTTCTATAAGGGCTTGTGCCACTGGATAACATGGGCATCTTTTTATAACCTTGAGGACTAGAATCTGTTTGGATGGCATAGGTAGTAGCAGCAGTAGCAAAGGCATTTCATATGGTCCTAGTTAGCCATCTGATTTTTGGACTGTAGACTTAAGCATGCCACATGGTGACTACTCTCCTTCATATAACCAACTAATCAATGGGCCCATATATTGTACAAGATGTAGTCTTTCCCCTGAGCATTCTATAAAATGGGGACCAAGGCCTAATTAAGGCATACAACCAATGGTCATAGAGGATAAAAGTCCTCTCCCTGAGCCTAGCATCAATCATGCCTTATGCTAGAACTGAGACACGGGATTCAATCTGAAACACTCATAAAGGCCTAGGCCAATATGCATGACCCAGGGCTGCTCTAAGTAGGGCCCCAATACCATATTCCCATCCGTAAATGTATATCACTGAAACTTCTTAATTAGGTTGATTGAATCTGTAACAGAGTCTTGGTAGGAGTTGGCATATGCAGTACAGCGCAGCACAATTCATAATGCAGGCTGACCAGCAGGCAGCATCACATTTCAAAGTGCACCCTGGCCAGTTAGCAAGCCAAAAGCAAGAGAAGAAAGACCCCTAGGTAGTGATGGTTATTGCCTCAACATCCTACTCATGGTGCCAATTTTCTTGTGGTTGCCCTGCAAGAGGGGATAATTCCCCTCACGCAAAATGTGGTTTGGATGTCAAGACTAATGATGCCACACATGCACTAAAAAAGGTTTGAAAAGGTTTATTGTAGATGTAATGAGGTTTTCTGGGGAGAGCAGGGATGGCTCCCAAGCCAATCTGAAATGGATTGAGTGAAGGGAGGGGCAAGTATCTCTGGTTTTTACTGTGGTTAGGTGGTGGGGCCAAGGTGAGGTTTTCTGTGCTAGTTGTGCCTTGTGTGGTTTGAACTTTGAGGCTGGCACCATGAGAAAGAGTGTCCAGGACCGCTTATCACCTTGTCCTGATGTGGGACAAAAAGGGGAAGGGACAGAAGTGAAGCTTGAAAGCTGTCACCAGCTATACAACAAAAATATACTCAGGCTCTTTATTATAATTTTCATCTCTAAAAATAAATTCCAGTGCCACCAGTGAAAGGAAAAGTAGAAGTTTACCAGTTAAACAAGATGGTTAAAATGAAAACATGTTCAATTTCTTTTAAAAAACTACTAGTGTTTTTAAAAATATTGATGTTAATAATCTGAGATTTATCCTTATTAAATTTATCAGCCTTCTTTTTGAGGCTGTACTGAAAATTAAGATGTAGTGGTGATATTCATTCCCTTCCACTATGTAATTCTATTTTTAGAAGTCCTATGTAGCTTTAATGCTATGATTTATTTTGAAAATATAGTTTTATTTATAAAGAATTCTTATCTATCTTTGGATGAAACCAAATATTGCCTCACAGAAGCTGAGACCTCTGGTCTGCATCAGTGCACTTGTATTCTATACCACAAACTAATTATGTTGTCTTGGAAAAAACATTTGTTCTGTGCATTAGATTATTCATCTGTAAATTTGTTCATCCAACATCTGTTTTCTATGTGATAGACATTGAATGAGGTGTTGAGGGTACAAAACTGAATAAGGTATGCTCCTTGCTCTTAAAGAGCTCACAGTCTGGTGGGAGACATAAATGTCTGCAATTACAATATGATATGGTAATTGTCATGATTGAAGTATACACGTGGTGCTGGGAATAATAGTGATATGGATAATAACTTTACTAGGTATTCTTCATTAGGAGGGGAATAAATGGAGAACAACCATGTTTAAGTACTTTGAGATGTATAAAATGAAACAAAATCACAAATAGATACCTGACTTCCTTTCATCTAATTTATTCATTTTGAGCTTAAGTACTTAGAGATTTTGGTACTCTTGAAATGTATTTTTGGAATTTTGGAATTACTATAGAACTGTATTCGATACATTTCTAATTAAGTTTTATTTTTAGTTTCTAATAGTCGTATTCTCCAGATCATGGAAATGTGTGTTCCTCTTACCACAATGGTTGAGTGCAGCTGGGACAAATGACACAACTGGCAGACTGCTAATACTATAAAATTACAGTTTCTAAAGACCTTAACTGGAGCCCCCAGAGCACCATTTAGTAATCCTTCTATGTGTTCGTCATTATTCCCCTCTCCTGTTGACAGGGGCTACTACCATTGCAAACCTTGACTACCTTTCTCATGATCACTGCTCCACACATTCTCCTCAATATGAGCCTTGCCAGTCAGTCTTAATAGTCTTACCTTCTATCATTCTCTAAGACAAGTTATACTGCATTTTTCTCTAGCTATTGAGTGAGTCATGCTGCTTAGGTCTCTGTACCTTTGTACATGGTATTCCTCTGACAGGAATCCACCACCTGACACCAAACTTAACTAGCTTCTATTTTTTTCAAGGCTCAGCTCATATATCACCACTCTGTAAGGCCTTCTGTGGCAGCCCAAGCATAGTTAGCCACTCCTTCATTTGCATCACCACTAGACACAGTATTTTCTGCTATTATATAATATAACATGCTCTATTATACTTGTTTACTTTCTTAATTTTCTCCTCTAATAAACTGTCAAGTCCTCAAGAACAGGGACTATCTTCGATCTCCAGCACCTACTATAATGTTGACACAAACATAAATATTTATTGAGAGAGGGAAGGAAAGGAAGCAACATAAATATTAAACATATACAGCTTCTTTCAGAAAGTGAAACCACTTTTTTTTAATTAATTTCAAGCTTTTAAGCTAATTTGCAATGGCATACCCCAGTTTCCTTTTTCTCTCAACCTTTAGGAAAACTTCTTTCAATTTACTAGAAAGATGCTGAAAAATTTTTTAAAATCTTCAACAAAGACAGCTGTCTGACAGCTGTAGACCATCTGTGCTTTCAGTCCTGGGTAAAAACATCTGGCTACTTGAGAATAGAAACTCTGTACTAAAGGAGTTTCCCAGACTGATGGTGATTAGTATTCTACAAATATGCCTTGCATTGTCCCACTCTGTCATGATATAATGTACACAACTTGTCCCTCTAAATTATGAAGTTTCTTTTTGCTTGTGTACCTCCACAAAGGTTAACAAAAAACAAAAACAAAAAATGAAGTGTTACCATGTTGCTACATTTTGCCTATGAAAACTGCTTTCATAATAAAAGACAACATCACAAAATGTAAGTAATGAATCCAGAGGAGTGTGTACATATGTATCCATACATTTATATTGTTAGGCAACAGTCTATACTGCATATGAATTTCTCCTCAAACAAAATATTCAAACTAAATGCCAAACATCTTTTTTATGATTCCCAGATTTGGAACTACCTTAGGGACTATTTCCATTTAAAAAGCCATGGAAGAAATAAAGTGTAAAAGACCTGGTTCCCTGTATCAAAATACCTGCAGTTCTGTCTAGCTATACTTAACCCTTCTTGATCAACTCATAAGCTTCCTCTTACTTATTTGTACAGAATTCTGAAAAATATCATATCAATTACATGAATAGCATCACATGCACACATTCTATTTCAAATGTTTGGCCTTTAATAAAGCTGTGAGTAGTGGGATCGATCCAAGACAGTCAATTAGAAGCAGCTGCAGTTTTTGCACTTACAGAGAGGAATGAAAAGGGTTGAGTGAATTCAGCACCTTTAACTGAAATATCCAGCTTCTCACACTGGGACCGACTAGGTAAACAACTTGACCAACAGAGAATGAAGAAAAGTAGCGTGGAGTGACAGCCCACATGGGAGCAGCACAGAGCAAAAGGAACCGCCATCCCCAGCCAAGGGAAGCTGTGAGTGGTTGTGCAACCCCACACAGGAAACCATGCTTCTCCCATGGATCTTTGCAAACCATGGATCAGGAAATCCGCTCATGAGCCCATGCCACCAGGGCCTTGGGTCTGATACACAGCTGTGTGGAGTCTTGGCAGAGTAGCCACTCAGGCACACACAGAGACCCAGGAGTTTTATATACTTTGGCCCTGGGATCCCCAGCAAGGCAGAAAATCCCTAGGAAAGGGGGTGAATCCAGGGAGCCAAGCAACGTCATTCTTTGGGCTCCACTTCCACAGCATCTTGCAAGTTAAGACCCACTGGTTTGTAATTCCAGCAAGCCAATGGCAATGGGCTGGAGTTCAACTGAGACAAGTTCGAGTTCCTGAGGGGAGGGGCAGCTGCCATCTCTACAGTTCAGTCAACTCAGCTGCTCCAGCCTGCTGGCTTTGGAGAGTCCAGATGAGGAGAGGTCCCCCACAACACAGCACAGCTGCCTTGCCAGATCGTGACCAGACTGCTTCTTTAAGCAGAACACCAATCCATTCCTCCTCGCTGGGTGGGACCTCCCTGCAGGAACTTCAGCCAGTTCAGCAAGGGTTCTATGGACAGAGCTCTGATCTCTCCTTGGGGCGGAGCTTCCGGAGTGGGGTTGAGTGGGTAACCACCATCTCTGCATTTGGGTAGACTCAGCCATTCCAGCCTGTTGGCTGTGGAGAATACAGACAGTTTGTATGAGGAAGGGTCCCTCCCAAAACAGCACAGCTGCCTTGCCAGATCTTGGCCAGAATGCTTCTTCAAGTGGGACCCCGATCCATTTCTTCTCACTGGGTGGGACCTCCCTGTCGGAGCTTCAGCCACTCCAGCAAGGGTTCTATAGACAAAGCTCTGATCTCTCCCTGGGACGGAGCTTCTGGGTGGAGGGACAGCTGCCATCTCCGCAGTTCAGTCGACTCAGCAGCTCCAGCTTGCTGGCTGTGGAGAATACAGGTGGTCTTGATGAGGAAGGGTCTCCCACAACACAGCACACCTGCATTACCTAAAAGCAGCCAGACTGCTTCTTAGGGCAGGTCCCTGATCCAGTTCCTCCTGACTGGGCAAGACCTTTCAACAGGGATCTCCAGCCACCTCCTGTAGGTGCACGCAGGACAGCAACAGGTCAGTAACCACCTAGGATGGAGCTACCAGAGGAAGGAGGTGGCTGCCATCTCTGCTGTTTCAGGGCCTTCACTGGTGATAACTCCAGGTAACTCCAGGTATGGGACAAACCAAGGCAACTGGGGTCTGGGAATGGACCCCCAGCAAACCATGGCAGCCCTAAGGTAGAGTGGCCTGTTAAAATAAAAACAAACAAACAAACAAACAGAAAACAACATGAACAACAAGGACCCCACAAAAACCTCATTGAGAGGTCAGCAATCTCAAAGATCAAAGGTAGATAAGCCCACAAAGATGAGAAAGAATCAGTACAAAAATGCTGAGAACTCAGAAAGCTACAGTGCCTCTTCTCCTCCAAATGACTGCAACACCTCTCCAGCAAGGACACAGAACTAGGCTGAGGCTGAGATGGCTGAATTGACAGAAGAAGGCCTCAAAAGGTAGGTAATAACAAACTTCACTGAGCTAAAGGAGTATGTTGTTACCCAATGCAAAGAAGCTAAGAATCATGAAAAACAATACAGGAGCAGATAGCCACACTAGGCAGTTTAGAGAGGGACATAACTGAGTTGATGGAGCTGAAAAACACAACACGAGAACTTCACAATGCAATCACAAGTATCAATAGCAGAATATACCAAACAGAAGAAAGAATCTCAGAGTTTAAAGACTATCTTTCAGAAATAAGACAGGCAGACAAGAATAGAGGAAAAAGAATGTAAAGGAATGAACCAAACCATCCAAGAAATATGGGATTATATAAAGAGACTGAACCCATGACTGATTGGGGTACCTGAAAGAGATGGGAAAAATGGAACCAACTTTTAAAACATACTTCAGGATATCATACAGGAGAACTTCCCCAACCTAGCAAGAGAGGCCAACATTCAAATTCAGAAAATGCAGAGAACCCCAGGAAAATATTCCATGAGAAGATCGACCCCAAAACACATAATCATTAGATTTTCCAAGGTCAAAATGAAAGAAAAAATGTTAAGGGCAGCCAGAGAGAAAAGCCAGGTCACCTACAAAGGGAAACCCATCATACTAACAGCAGACCTCTCAGTGGAAACCCTAAAAAGCCAGAAGAGATTGGGGGCCAATATTCAACATTCTTAAAAAAAAAAAAGAAAAGAAAAAGAAATTCCAACCCATAATTTCATATCCAGCCAAAATAAGCTTCATAAGCAAAGGAGAAATAAGATCCTTTTCAGATAGGCAAATGCTGGGGGAATTTGTTACCATCAGGCCTACCTTGCAAGAGCTCCTGAAGGAAGCACAAAATATAGAAAGGAAAAACCATTACCATCCACTACAAAAGCACACTGAAGTACACAGACCAGTGACACTATGAAGCAACCACGTAAACAAGTCTGTAGAATAACCAGCTGGCATCATAATGACAGGATTAAACTCACACATAACAATAATAACCTTAAATGTAAATGGGCTGAATGCCCCAAATAAAAGACACAGAATGGCAAGCTGGATGAAAAGCCAAGACCCATTGGTATGCTATCTTCAAGAGATCCATCTCATGTGCAAAGACACACACAGGCTCAAAATAAAGGGATGGAAGAAAATTTACCAAGCAAATGGAAAACAGAAAAAAGCAAAGGCTGTAGCAGTAGTTTCTCACAAAACAGATTTTAAGCCAACCAAGATTTTTTTAAAAAGACAAAGAAGGGCATTACATAATGGTAAAGGGTTCAGTTCAACAAGAAGAGCTATTTAGGTATCCTAAATGTATATGTGCCTAATACAGGAGCAATCAAATTCATAAAACAAGTAGTTAGAGACCTACAAAGAGACTTAGACTTCTACACAATAATAGTAGGAGACTTTAACACATCATTGACAATATTACTCAGATCATGGAGACAGAAAATTTCAAAAAAATATTCAGGGCCTGAACTCAGCTCTAGATCAAGTGGACCCGATAGATATCAACAGAACTCTCTACCCCAAAACAACAGTATATACCTTCTTCTCATTGCCACATAGCACTTACTCTAAAATTGATCACATAATTGGAAGTAAAACACTCCTCAGCAAATGCAAAAGAATTGAAATTATAACAGTCCCTTAGACCACACCACAATCAAACTAGATCTCCAGATTATGAAGTTTACTCAAAACCATGTAACTACCTGGAAATTGAACAACCTGCTGCTGAATGACTCTTGGGTAAATAATGAAATTAAAGCAGAAATTAGGAAGTTATTTGAAGCTAATGAGAACAAAGAGACAATGTACCAGATTCTCTGGGATGCAGCTAAAGCAGTGTTAAGAGGGAAATTTATACCACTAAATGCCCACATCAGAAATTCAGAAAGATCTCAAGTTAGCAACCTAACATCTCAACTAAAAGAACTAGAGAATCAAGAGCAAACAAACCCCAAAGCTAGCAGAAGACAAGAAATAACGAAGATCAGAGCTGAACTGAAGGAGACAGAGACATGAAAAATCCTTTGAAAACGAATCCAGAAGCTAGTTTTTTGAAAAAATTAATAAAATATACTGCTAGCTAGACTAATAAAGAATAAAGGCGAGAAGAATCAAATAATCAGAAATGATAAGGGAGTATCGCCACTGACTCCACAGAAATACAAACTACCATCAGATAATACTATAAACACCTCTCTGCACATAAACTAGAAAATCTGGAAGAAATGGATAAATTCCTGGATACATACACCCTCCCAAGACTGAACCAGGGCTAAACTGAATCCCTGAACAAACCAATAACAAACTCTCAAATTGAGTCAGCAATAAATAGCCTATCAACCAAAAAAAACCCAGGACCAGATGGATTCACAGCTGAATTCTACAGAGGTACAAAGAAGAGCTGGTAGCATTTCTACTGAAACTATTATAAACAATTGGAAAGGAAGGACTCCTCCCAAACTCATTTGATGAAACCAGCATCATCCTGATACCAAAACCTGGCAAAGATACAACAAAAAAAAAAGAAAGAAGAAAGAAAACTTCAGGCCAATATTGTTGGTGAACATCAATGCAAAAATCCTCAATAAAATACTGGCAAACTGAATCCAGCAATACATCAAAAGGCTAATCCACCACAATCAAGTTGGCTTCATCCCTGGAATGCAAGGTTGGTTCAACATATGCAAATCAGTAAATGTCATTCATCACATAAACAGAACTAAAGAAAAAAAACATGTGATTATCTCAATAGAAGCAGAAAAGGCCTTTGATCAAATCCAATGTCCCTTCATATTAAAAACTCTTAATAAACTAGATATTGAAGGAACATACCTCAAAATAATAAGAGCCATATATGACAAATCTACAGCCAGTATCATACTGAATGGGCAAATGCTGGAAGCATATCTCTTGAAAACCAGTACAAGACAAGGATACTCTCTCTCACCACTTCTATTCACCATAGTATCGGAAGTCCTGACCAAGGCAATCAGGCAAGAGAAAGAAAGAAAGGAAGAAATAAAGAAATTCAAATATTCCTATCTGAATATTCAAATAGGAAGAGAAGTCAGATTATCTTTGTTTGTAGATTACATGATTCTATATTTAGAAAACCCCACCATCTAAGCCCAAAAGTTGCTTAAGCTGATAAGCAACTTCAGTAATGTCTCCGGATATAAAATCAATGTGCAAAAGTCACCAGCATTTCCATATACCAACAGGGAAGCAGAGAGCCAAATCATGAATTAACTCCCATTCACAATTGCTACCAAAAGAATAAAATGCCTAGTAATATGGCTAACAAGGGACATGAAGGACCTCTTCAAAGAGAACTTACAAACCAGTGCTCAAAGAAACAAGAGAGGATACAAACAAATGAAGAAACATTTCATGCTCATGGATAGGAAGAATCAATATCTTGAAAATGGCCATGCTGCCCGAAAGTTTGTTTTTGTTTTTGTTTTTGTTTTTGTTTTTGAGACGTAGTCTCACTCTGTCACCAGTCTCAATCTTGGCTCACTGCAACCTCTGCCTCCCAGGTTCAAGAGATTCTCCTGCCTCAGCCTCCTGAGTAGCTGGGACTACAGGCATGTGCCACCACACCCAGCTAATTTTTGTATTATTAGTAGACACAGGGTATCATTTTGGCCAGGATGGTCTCGATCTCTGGACCTTATGATCCACCCACCTTGGCCTCCTGAAGTGGTGGGATTGCAGGGGTAAGCCACTGTGCCTGGCCAACATTCTTCACAGAATTAGAAAAAAGTATTTTAAAATTCATATGGAAGCAAATTAGAGGCTGAATAACCAAGACAATTCTAAGCAAAAAGAGCAAAGCTGGAGGCACCATGCTACCTGACTTCACACCATACTACAAGGTTACAGCGGCCAAAACAGCATGGTAGTGGTACAAGACCAAACACATAGATCAATGGAACAGAATAGGGAACTCAGAAATAATATGGCACACCTACAACTATTTGATCTTTGACAAATTTGACAAAAACAAGCAATGGGAAAATGACTCCCTATTTAATAAATGGTGCTGAGAGTTCTGTCTAGCCATATGCAAAAATTTGAAACTAGACCCCTTCCTTACACCATATACAAAAATTAACTCAGGATGAATTAAAGACTTAAATGTAAAATCCAAAACTATAAAAACCCAGAAGAAAATCTAGGCAATATCATTCAAGACATCAGCACAGGTAGATTTCATGACAAAAACACCAAAGGCAATTGCAACAAAAGCAAAAATTGACAAATGGGATCTAAGTAAACTAAAGAGCTTCTGCACAGCAAATGAAACTATCAACAGAGTAAACAGATAACCTATAGAATGGGAGAAAATTTTTGCAATGTATCCATCTGACAAAGCTCTGATATCCAGCATCTATAAGGAACTTAAACAAATTTATAAGAGAAAACCAAACAACCCCATTAAAAATGGGCAGAGGACATGAACAGACACTTCTCAAAAGTGTGGCCAACAAACATAAAGCTCAATATCACTGATCTTTAGAGAAATGCAAATCAAAACCACAACAAGATACCATCTCATGCCAGTCATAACTTCTCAAAAGTGTGGCCAACAAACATAAAGCTCAACATCACTGATCATTAGAGAAATGCAAATCAAAACCACAATGAGATATCATCTCATGCCAGTCAGAATGGCTATAATTAAAAAGTCAAAAATAATAGATGCTGGCAAGGTTGTGGAGAAAAGGTAATGTTTTTACACTAATAGTAGGAGTGTAAATTAGTTCAACCATTGTGGAAGACAGTGTGTTGATTCTTCAGAGACCTGGAGGCAGAAATACCATTTGACCCAATAATCTCATTACTGGGTATATACCCAAAGGAATATAAATCATTCTGTTATAAAGATACATGCATATGTATATTCCTTACAGCACCATTCAGAATAACAAAGACACGGAATCAACCTAAATGTCTGTCATTGACAGACTGAATAAAGAAAATGTGGTATGTATACACCATGGAATACTACGCAGCCATAAAAAGGAATGAGATCATGTCCTTTGCAGGGACATGGATGGAGTTGGAAGCCATTATCCTCAGCAAACTAACTCAGGAACAGAAAACCAAACACTGCATGTTCCCACTTATAAGTGAGAAAGTTATGATGAAAACACATAGACACATGGGTGGAACACACCCTGGGGCCTGGTAGGGGATGGGAGAGCATCAGGAAAAATAGCTAATGGATACTGGACTTAATACCTGGGTGATGGGATGATCTGTGCAGCAAACCGACATTGCACATGTTTATGTAACAAACCTGCATATCCTGCACATGTGCCCCTGAACTTAAAGTAAAAGTTGAAGAAAAAAAAATAAAAAATAGAGAGAGATCCAAGATGGCGGATCACTAGCAGCTCAGGATTGCAGCTCCCAGTAAAAGCGCAGAGAGCCAGTGGACGCCACACTTACCGATAAATTTTTGCTGCCCACGGACCAGGACATTCCCAGTGGAGGAGCCCCACGGGTCGCCAGCGTGACCCTTTCAGCTGGTGCGGCTTTTTTGCCGGCGCCTCGGCTCGGCGGCTCTCGGTGCGGAGTAAACGGGTCTGAGTCTCCTTTTGGATGATGTTTGGCGCTCTGGGAAGTCAGAGCAGTCCATCTAGCTGATTGAAAAAGGGACTGAGAAGCCAGACCGGAGACCCCCGGGCAGAAAAGCACCACGAATTTCAACGCTGCTGTCTTAGCTAGCGTTGCGAGTCGCATAGTGAAAAGTGCATAGATTCCAGAGCTGGGAATTAACAAGCTGGACGTCCACTCAGAGACCTAATTCGAAAGTGGATAATTACAAAGACGACAGATG